>JAMYIC010001624.1:0-18536 GCA_024112705.1 Microcera coccophila
AACGCTCTCCTAGAAAATATAATTATATCATTATATAAGTAAACCTAAACACAGTAGCTAGAAAAGGGAAAGCGTCCCTTAACCCTAACCCACCGGAGCCTAAGCCTAATTGAGCATAACGGTCATGCTCTGTAACACCTAGTTTTGACACTGGAAGATAACGGATCAGATACAGCAACCCCGCCGCCCCTTCGTTGGCCAACTATGACTTAACATCAACACAAATGCAGCATACGACACGCGCAGGCTCGTCGTAGCAGCAATCCCCCATCATGGAGACCGCTGCTGCAGGCCGCAAACGATCAGCCGTGAGCTCAACCGTAGAGTCGACGCCCTCGTCGAACCAGCGGAGTAAACGCGCCAAATACGCTCCTATAGCCTGGTACGCGGATGTGATGTCTATCCATCCAGGCCCGTCTGATTACTGACATGGCGACAGCAACGAATGCAAGAAAAAGAAGCTCAAGTGTGTGAGGGAAGGGAGCAATAATGTTTGTCAGAGATGTGACGCTAATAAAGTCGCATGTGTGTTTGTGCCTCCGTTATCGAGAGAGGACGTTGAGCCATCGCCGAGACGTTCTATTCAAGACCCAGAGTCACAGTGGGTTATTTCACCGTCAGCAGAAGCAGAGGCGCTGACGATAGTCACGTTCATAGGGTGTTTTCAACGTCTTTAAGCCAACAAGTGATTGTGCTACAAAACCAGGTCACTGCTTTGACTGCGGCGTTGCAAGATGTCTCTCGGCGAGTTCCGCAAATTGGGGCGCCTTCAACAACCAAATCTACGCCTCAGGGGCACGCATCGACATACAGAAGCGAGCTCCGCAATGTCAGCAACGAACCAAGAGAGCCGCAGTTCGTTGGTCCGACTAGATCAGCGTACAGCTTCCAAATCGCCGAGAATTCTCTCATGGGCACATCTATAAGAACGCCAGCAATGTCTCCAGCTGAATCAGGCCCTACCATTGAAAGTCCACGCCCATCACCGGCTCTGGAGGATGTGGATACTCTTCCAAGCTTGGGTATCGTAGAGATACAGAGACTATTAGAGGTATACGACGAGGAAGTACAGTCTGTATACCCTTTTATTGACGTCAAGGAACTGTCCGAGAAAGTCAATCCTATCCTCCAACCTTCCAGCCCCGGCGAGTCCAGGACAGGGAACAAGCTCAAAGATGTTCAGATGATCAAACTAGCTGTTGCTACGTCTGTCGCACTCGAGGCGCAAGGACCAAACAACATTAGCAAGAGACTCATCGACGACGTTGAACCTGTGATATGCAGAATCTCGGGCGAGGCCCTTATCGATCTCCAAGAACTGCAGCTGATGATCATGCTGGCAGGTCTCCTTCCTACTACCTACAAGTCTCGTCGTCAAGGCTAACCTCTATTTCCACAGAGCATCTACTGGTTTCATTGTGGAGAAGAGTTGCTTGCTTGGAGAGCTATCGCCGTGGCAGGGCGAGAAGCCCTCGAGATTGGCTTACATCGTCGCCCTTCGCTCTTGGAGAACTTCCAAGACGCCTCGGAAAGAGATTTAGCTACAAGATGCTTTTGGTGTGTCTACATTCTTGACCGAAGATGGAGCTATGGGACCAGCCTGTCATTTGGAATTTCCGACCGGGATATCGACCCCCAATTACCTGAGCCGGTACGTGAGAACTATGGGGTGTTGGACGCCAATGTGTGCTATCGACTAACTGCTACCTTAGCAGGGCGACCAATATTCATACCTCCGCTGCATGGTCTCTTACGCTCGGTTATGCTCGAAAGTCTGGGAGGAATTGCCCTTGGATTCGTCACCTTCATCTGTTGCAAAGGACAAAGTCGATTTGTTCGACTTTTTGACCCAGAAATGGATTCATTCCATCCCCGAGGACTTGCAGCTCGTGTATCCGCGATTATCTCAAGCACCACGACACCAGGCGCGTGTGTTGCAGCGCTTGAGGACTCTCCTTTATCTGAGAGGTAATCATATACGAAATCTAGTTCTGCGGCATCACGTTCTGAGTACTGCCAACTTACGCGCAGACATGCAAGGCGCACAGCTTGTCGTCAATCTTGCTCAAGACACGATCCAGGTGTTGTGCCACTTGAACGAAACCAGCGATATTTATGCTCGCCAAAAACACACCTTCAATTACTTCCTGACCGCGGCCTTGGCGTCTATTCTGTTAGCGGTATGTCACGCCCCGGACGCGTTTGCAGACCGCTGCAGACAGACCTTTCATGATGCTGTGCGGCTTCTCAAGGAAATGTCTCAGGAAGGGCAGTTGGGTCGAAGACTGTGGCGGTCGATAAGGGGAACGATTCATCGTGCTTTATCCCTAGAGTCGCCCATAACGCCCAGTGTGAATGTGACAGATTCGGACGTCGTTCAACAAGATGAGAATCCTGCTACACGACAGTCGCAGAGCATTGCAAGAGATAACCAAACAAATCGGTCACGGTATGGTACAGTCAACAGTCTCAATCTGGACCAATTAACACCCGACATGTTTGGGTTGGAGACGGACCTTCTAAATATGTTTAGTGCCTTTGAGCAAGATAACATGTTTAAGACTGGCCAAGTCGATGGTTTACTTGACGTCGAGCGAGGAAATGATCAACGAGGCCAAGATCTGAATTCGTTTAATGGAACATTCTGAGTTTATGCGGGTGATGTGGTTACTGAAACCATTCTTCAAAGATCATAAAATGAACTGTGTAACTATGATACACCATACTGCACCAGTAATAACAAGCTCTTACAGTGGCCTGCACAAAGACATCTTCAACTCAAGACTTCTACCTCGCCTCATGGACCCCATCGAGAACGTCCGAGTCGACGTTGGGGACTTCATACTTGTTTTTTCCGCGAAGGACGTAGTACAAGACACCAGCAAAAAGCCAACCAGCCATAACCACGATGGAGTAGTTCATGCTTTGCGGTGTGACTGGCATAGTGGTAGGGAATGTGCTGAAGACGACGACGACAACGATCCATATCAAGCTGATGACGTTGAGTATGGGGCCTGCGATTCGGCCTAATTTGAAAGGCCCAAAGCCGTTGGCCGACAATAGACGTCGTCGCGCGGACAGCATGGCAATAATGGGAAAGGCATAACTTGTATACATGCCGATAATAGCCATGGACAGGATGGCATTGAAGGCTGTCGTGTTGCCGATATAGATGAGCCCAAGCAACATTTGTAGGATAGTGACGACCACAACAGCGTATACAGGAATCTGTAGGCGGGCGTCCACTTTGCTGAGTTGCTTATCGAAAGGGGTGGACTTGTCTCGCGCAAAGGCCCACAAAGTTCGTGAAGTAGAGGTGATGCCAGCAGCTGTGGCAGCAATGGCAATGCTAATAACAAGCACGGATAGAACTGTAGTAGCGGCCTTGCTCTTTGTTACGTCGAGGAAGATTTGTATGAATGGGAACCCAGTGGGTGTTTGTAGTAGGCTCTCGAGAGGACCGGTCGCGAATAGGATGACGATGACATATACAAGGCCCATGAGCCCGTTGACACCCACACTGCCGACCATGGCCAGAGGAACGTTTCGGCTGGCATGGGGCATCTCTTCAGCTAGATGGCACGCAGCGTCGTATCTGTTGACAGACATTAGTCGCACCATTTGTAGAAAAAAGCGGAAGCCATACCCGAGGAAAGGATACACAGCACTTAATAGACCGACCAACCAGGAGACGCCGTCGTTCTCCCAGCCACTGTAGTTGGTGAACTCTGCAAAGACGAACGAAGCAGAATTTTTGGGCGACATGACATAGAGGACAATGACGATGGTAAAAAAGCCGACAATATGGATGATACCTGTCCAGCAAGAGTCAGCTCTGAAGGCGAGATTGAACATACAAGTAAAACTGACCCGAGACTGTGTTGGTGAACGGAAGAAGCTTATGGCCCCATATGTTGAGCACGAGACCATAGGCCAAGACAGCCCAGTAAAATAACATGCCTTGCCATCTCTCTGGAACATATGAAGAATCGTTGACGATGACGAGCGACTGTGTTTGGAGACCGGCAGCGAAGGCAGCTGAAGACGTCAACACGATCTGGCCTCCAATACAGATCCAGCCGGTGACGAAAGATGCCGAAGAGCGAATGGAAGACGGGGCGAGAGCTGCCACCCAGTGGTACTGTCCTAGTTGAGGTCAAGAGAGTCAGTGGTCAAGCTCGATGTGAGGCATTGTGGATTAGGATGGTAGCTTACCTCCTGCAGTCGGATAGATGCTGGCAATCTCCCCAAGAGAACTTGCAATGCATGTGGAACAGATGGCTGACAAGACGCTTGGAGGACCTTGATATCAATAACGAGTTCGGATCGGAAGGGTCCTGTGACTTACAAATTGTAGAAAAGACAGGGAGCGCCGCCACTCATCAAAGCAGTCGCAATGACAGTGGATAGAGCCTCCCAAGTGGCCATGAGACAAACGCACAAGGCGAATAGGGAGAAGAGAGAGTATTGTCTGCGAAGCTCCTGGGAATGACCCAATTGGGCAAGTCGCAACGCGTCTTCATTAGGAGTATTGGAGTTACTCCCAGCGATACTGGCAACTTCCTTGTCCATAGTGGGATTCTGCTGCTTTTCGAGGACTGCTGCGTCGCTCTTGTTTGATGCTGATGCTGTGTAAGGAGACATACCGGGAGTTTGCACGGATTTGTATTGAGAGAACAGAACCCAAGACTTCCGTCGAGTGACGGTCTGCAGCAGTCATTTATGAGGAAATCTGATGAGATACGTACTAGGGTAGAACGGCAACTAATCTACGCAGCTTGATATAATTATTGCACTAGACAAGGGTTTGCATACGAAACGCGGGGGAATCTAGAGATACGACTAGCATTGATGGGGTTCCGCGTTCCGAGTAGGCTTCCGATGGCGAAACTCGGAACTAGATTCCGAGCAGGCCTAAACCTCCGACTATTTGTTAGACACAGACCATCATCTCCCATTGTTACACCTCGCCTCGGACTGGCCTCTCACGTTTGACCTTGCGACCATTATTGCATCACCTTTGTTTTCTTTGTTCGCCCAGCACCATAATGGCTGTACCCCATCCCCTCTCAGCCCTGAGCAGCAGGGAGACGAACCTTGCACGAGACATTGTCAAGGCAGCACACCCAGGCGCGCTCCTGTACTTTAGACAGTCATATCTCTTTGAACCACCCAAGGAGGAGGTGCTCAAGTTCCTGGAACTCGAGCACTCTGGTTCCTTGCATGCTACATCTCCACGACCTGATCGCTGCGCTCAGGTGTTCTACGATATCATCGGTGGAGATCAGAAGACTCAGTACTATGAGTCGGTAGTCGATCTCACCAAGCAGACTATCACTGAACAAAAGGTGGTCAGCCCAGAACACCAGGTCAGTTTGACGGTGTGAGTCGCCCTCCATTCATTCGTTCGCCGACCGTCATTCACACTGACATGAAACTAGCTACGAGTTTGAAACACTCCTCGAGGCTGTCGAGAAGTCGGAATTGTTCAAGGAGAAGCTCGGCAAGATCAAGTTGCCCCCAGGATTTGAACCTGTTATTGAGCCGTGGCCCTATGGCGCGCCTGATGTCCAAGATGGAAACACTCGCTTCTTCCAAGCTCTGGTCTTTGCTCGCGATACCCGCAATGGGAACCCTGAGTCAAACTTCTATGCTTATCCAGTTCCCCTGATTCCTGTCATGGACGCCAGGACAAAGAAGATTATCCGCGTTGACGAACCTGCTACCGGCGGTAAGGGCGATAGTCTGACAGACAAGACTCACGCTCCTGGTCTTCTCGACCACTGCCAGCCCGCTGAGTACTACCCGGAACTTCTCCCTGGAGGAACACGAAAGGACTTGAAGCCTTTGATGGTGGTACAGCCACAAGGACCTAGTTTTTCCATCACCGAGGGAAACCTCATTCAATGGCAGAAGTGGCGCATGCGAGTCACCTTCAACCCCCGCGAGGGTGCTGTTATTCATGATATTCGCTACGACGGCCGACCCATCATGTACCGGCTGAGTATCAGTGATATGGTAAGCTATTCAAGCAGCCTATTGTGTCAAAGCAGCAAGCTAACGCAATAGCAAAGACTGTCCCTTACGCCGATCCCAGACCACCATATCATCGCAAGCAAGCGTTTGACTTTGGTGATGGAGGCCTCGGCAATGCCGTCAACAATCTGGAGCTTGGATGCGATTGTCTCGGCCTTATCAAGGTATGTCCTCGCAACACACACGCCCCACGTCCAAAACAAGTAGCTGAGTATTTGCTTTAGTATTTCAACGGTGTTCTGATCGACTCCGATGGCACTGCTCAAGATACAAAGAATGTCATCTGTTTGCACGAACAGGATAATGGCATCAACTGGAAGCACACCGACTGGCGTACCGGTCGTGCCGTCGTCACTCGCCGCCGAGAACTTGTCATCCAGTTCATCATCACGCTGGCCAACTACGAGTACATCTTCAACTACAAGTTCGACCAAGCTGCGGGTATCGTAGTCGAGGCCAGAGCAACCGGAGTCGTCTCCGTCGTCAATATCGACCCAGGAAAGACTAGTGACTGGGGCAACATTGTCAGTCCTGGAGCATTGGCACAAAACCATCAGCATGTGTTTTGCGTTCGCATGGATCCTGCAATCGACGGAACAGAGAATACCGTGGTGCAGGAAGAAAGTCTACCCCTCCGAATGGACCGGAGGACGAATCCCAACGGCAATCTGTATGAGGTGCGGCAGACACAAGTCACCACATCCCAGGGACTCGATGCCGCACCATTTAACAACCGAGTCTTTAAGGTCCAGAACCTTAACAAACTCAACCCCATCACTGGAAAGCCTGTCGGGTACAAGATTGTCCCACCGCCAACCCAATTGCTCTTGGCGGATCCCAATAGTACGCAAGCTAAGCGTGCTCTCTTCACTAAGCATCACTTCTGGGTGACCAAGTACAAGGATCATGAGCTGTATGCCGGTGGTCGCTATACACTACAGAGCAAGATTGAGGTAGGCGGTGTCAGCGATGCAGCTGATCGAAACGATGACGTTCTGAATCAGGATATCGTCTTGTGGAGTGTCTTCGGCTTGACACATAATCCCAGGATTGAGGATTGGCCAGTCATGCCCGTTGAGATGCTTCAATTACATATCACGCCGTCAGATTTCTTTACCGGTAACCCGGCTATTGATGTGCCAGGTAATAAGGATATCGGGTCTAAGTTGATATCAGACTGTTGTAAGGGGGAGGGCTCAAAGCTGTAAATAGTTGTGTCTGTAATATGAATTGGATGTGAGATGGTTCCCTGAGGGACAATCACGGTGAAACGACACCTGCAAGTAACGGGAGGACATCTTGATCGAAGCCACATTGTAAGAAGTCTCCAACTATCATGCAGAAATTGATCGGTGTGGATAATACTGGATCATCGCAAGGAGACTTTTGGCAAGGTACGTAATGACTAAGTTCATGGAGCCTGGCTAGGAACTACGTAGTAAAATTACCCTCAGCGGAGCTGTGCCGATCTCTCCGACCGAAGGCTGCTGATACATACGTATATCTATACGTGAGCCAACAAGCAAGATGGCGACTTTTCCTGAATTATTCTCATGTCATACTTGTATTGCGTATTATGCATGGGCATGTTGAGCGTTGACTATTCCGACGAATGGAACAATCCGGAATGACAAGGACGCCCCTCGAACTCAAATCCTTGATCTTTTATCTCGGAATCAACATATAGATCAAGAAGTGCGATGTACTACAAGGTACTAATAAGGTCTGAATGCGTGGTTTAGTTCAAGGACATTGCTGAGTAACAAGAGAACGCGATATCGGTAGGTACTCTAGATCTGCACGTTTTCCGAGGGTTTCCGGCCTAGCCAATCGGAGATCGGTCACTGCCAATGCCGAGGTGTGTCATGGCTATCTGCAGACCGACCGTACTCCTCGCTCTGGCACATTACTGAGCCCCCCTTGACGCAACCATGTCACACTAGTCTAAGTGAAACGGAATGCGACCAACAGGAGGACTTGGGTGGGTAGTTACTCATAAAGGAACCCGAGAACGTGAGGTTGCTTTCTCGCGGAACCACACAGCCTGTTCCGAGAGCTTGTTATGGGATAACATATCAATTTATACGGCTTTGTATCACGTATCTTGCAGACTCCCGTGTCTTATCTTCCCAGTCTACTTCCTCTTATTCTAGCACACATTACCAATAAGCATATTGAGAAGTGGATACGAGCGCCCAAGGGTGGCTACTTCAACATGGCAGAACTAACCATCACCGGCGCCGGTGGCAGGGAGATTAGACGTACGTTCAAAAACATCCAGTAATGGCTTCTTGCGGACTCGTGCAAGTATAATAACCAGATATCGCTTAGTTCCCACTGGACTCTTCATCAACAACAAGTTCGAGGCCGCCGCGGATAGCAAAACCGTCACAGTCGAAAACCCAGCCAACGGAAACGTCATTGGTACCGTATCAGCAGCACAGGCCCTGGACGTCGACAGGGCAGTTGAATCGTCTCAGAAAGCCTTGGCTACCTGGAGATACACTCGACCGCACGAGCGAAGACGACTGCTCAATAGACTAGCAGATTTGATCCAAGAAAACGCACAAGACCTTGCGTCGATTGAGGCTGTCGATGCCGGCTTACTATATAATATGTCACTTGGGCTGAGTGTTACTCAGGCTGCAGAGACATGTCGTTATTTTGCCGGCTGGGCTGACAAGCTTGATGGCCAGTCGATGGACTATAACCAAGGGCTCGCTTATACAAAGCGGGAGCCTATTGGTGTTTGTGCAGCTATTATTCCTTGGAACACTCCTCTGTAAGTCTTTTTATTCCGCCAACAGCCTGCCGGTCGTTGAACCTATGTGCTGATGTTTTTAATTTACCTATTGACAGTATGATTACCGTCTGGAAGCTGGCTCCCGCCCTAGCAGCCGGAAATACGCTCATCATCAAAACCCCAGAACTCGCTCCCTTGTACGGACAAAAGTTGGCTCAACTCATTGTTGAAGCTGGGTTCCCCCTGGGCGTTGTTAACATCATCTGCGGACTGGGAACCATTGCTGGCCAAGCCTTGGCCGACCACAACGAGATCCGCAAGCTTTCCTTCACTGGAAGCACCAACGTCGGGAGGTCAATCCTTGTAAGCGCGGCCAAGTCGAATCTCAAGAGAGTCAGTCTGGAACTCGGCGGTAAGGGACCGACAATCGTGTTTTCCGATGCAGATTGGGAGAATGCGCTTATGTGGGCAATTATGGGCATCACAGTTCACAACGGACAAATCTGTGCTGCAGGAAGCAGGATCTACGTCCAAGAAGAGATATATGACGGCTTCGTTGCCGAGTTTTCGGCACGAACCAAGGATGCCGTCGTGGGAGATCCTCTCCTAGATGAGACGGTGAAAGGACCAGTCATCAGCTCAACCCAAAAAGAGCGGATCTTGGGCTATATAGCAAGGGCCAAGAAGGAGGGAACTGAGTTATTGCACGGAGACGATCATCAAGACAACGCCAACTCCAAGGGACACTACGTGCCCAATACTGCCTTTTCGAATGTTTCACCCGACAGTACCATCATCCGCGAGGAGGTTTTTGGCCCGGTCGCAAGCATGGCAAAGTTTAAGACGGAACAGGAAGTTGTTGACCTGGCCAATGATAGCGCCTACGGTTTAGCGGCCGCTGTGTTCACAAACGACATCAGCAGAGCAATTAGGGTGGCAGACAAGGTCGAATGCGGTATGGTCACTGTCAATTCATGGGGTAACGTCAATGCTAACACTCCATTTGGGGGCATCAAGCAAAGCGGTTTTGGCAGGGAGAATGGCCATGAAGCATTGCATGATTGGACTCAAGTCAAATGCGTCAAGGTTAACGTCTTTAAGTTGTAGTTTGTATTGAGATGGCATGACATCCAGTACTCAATCCGTTGTCGCTCTTCCGTCAAGGCTGTCTGTTTTCACGTGTATCATACGAGGTCTTTCCTGCAAAGTCTCCGATCAGGTATTAAGTCGATAATGAAACAGCCCATTGTCTAGTCTCGATATAAAGTAGTGCTGACCCCGAGTTTCATATGACCTAATAGAGTATTATGCTCAGATTACGGGCAGACTTTCTATTACCTTATAAGAAAGTGGCTGTTGTGCATATTTATGAACCTCCTTGCTGTGCACTGTAGCCATTGATGCTCCTCATCTCAGGTCGCATTGCTTCAAATCTACTACCTAAAACGGAAGTAATGGAGGGGACGGTTGAAAGAGATAACTACATCATGAGCCAGTTAGTAAGATACAATTGCCCCTGATATTCTGATAGATATCTTGACCGCTTTGCTATCACTTAGCGCGTGGATCGTCATCTTCAATTCTCGGAATGCGTTGACCCGGAACAGTTCCGAGGGAAGCCAATAAGTTGTCCACATCACATAAGCAGGTGACGCTACTTGGTAACTCGTCTATCTCCATCTCTGGTTATTTGCATCCCCATTTCCAATAATTGATGCCATCTCGTAAAATCAAGGAAATTTTATCCGTCACCGTCTAGCGGCTATGTTGCAAAGCTCGAGTATCCCGACCTTGAACATATCTCGTACAAGTTCTTTCCTCAGAAGTTTCTCATTCTCTCGCCTTTATCAAGCTTGTTTCGTATATCGTCTCAAGCACAGAGTACTTCAATCAACTTCTGGTATGAAATCACTCCCCTTTCAAAGCACCCAGGTCGGCCAGTTCCTCGCGCATTTACATCGAACTGTTGAGACACGAGATAGTCGAGATGTCGTTCTTTTATTCGCTGGAGAGACCATGGGCATGTTTGCTTTTATTATGGAGCTCTCGACAGCCTACCTACGCCGAGCAAGTCGATTAAAAAAGTCGAGTCGTTTCTCAAAGACCTTGCTCACAGGGCCTCGCGTCAAAGCAATGGCTGCGTCGGCAAGTCAAGCTGCAGCTCGCATGAGAGCTTTGACGGGTATGCCGGCCGAATGGCAGGTTACGAATCGACTCTGGGGCGTTTTGGACATGTGGATGACTGCCAGAGATCTCGCAGTCCAGGTCTCGGCTCAAAGATCCACAGACGAATCTGTTAAGGTATTCTTTGTTTGTTTGTGACGCTAAATGTGTGATTTTGTACGTAAAGGAGCCTAACACCATGAATCGTTTTCCCCGGAGCATGATTTTAAACATGACTGGGCTTGGCCTTCAAACCTCCAGCCACGTAATTAGCTTGATTGTCAGTTAGCAACACACAATTCTGTAGACACGTTTCTGGCACTATATGTGCTCACATTCGCATCAAATCGGGAATTCATGTACCAGTATCCAGTGTATCCAATTCTAGCCTGGTACATGTCCAAATGGTAGAACTGACGTTGATTCAACAAACTATTGTGATCGATGTTGCATCCCTGCAGAACTTGGTCCTGACTACGATTTCCTCCCAGTCCTCCAACCGCGTAACTCAAGATGGCCGCTTGAAATGGACCTGTAACTCTTGCCAGCTATGCTTGTTGTAATCTGGCTGTACCTTTTGACACTTTTCCAGACCCCAATCAGTGATACCAAGCATCAAACTACTCTCGAACATAAACGCCATGCTTCCTTCCCCAACCTTATGTGGCTTGAGCACGGCATTGCTCGCCCTTTCGAAAGAGTCAGCGTCTGGTCCGTGAGCAGTCATGGTGTTGTGAAGACTGGCTCCGGCAGGTTGGAATCCACCGCCGGTCTTTGCATCGTATTGGCCACAGATCAAGCCCATAAACTCAGACATGGTGTTCCGATGGTACCATGGTGGACGGAAGGTGTCTTCCTGAACGAGCCAGCGAGGGGGAAAGATAACAAAGTCAGCTATGGCGGTGCCAGGATGATCAGATGGGCCAGTTAAGACGGTATAGATGGACGGATCCGGGTGGTCGAATGAGATGCTACCGATCACTGAGAATCGGCCCAAGTCGTATTTGTAGGGATAAACTGATGAATTGTCAGCAAAATCGATCTTCCGAACCACACAGCGTCATATTTCGGTTTGTTGAGCTAGTGTCACTCACATCTAGTCATGGTGTTAGCTTCAAACAATGTTTGGTGTTGGGCAGACAACTCACTTTCCGTGCCAGGCGACAACATCGAAAGGCGTATGGCCCTGTTGAGCAACAAAAAGCTCGTTATTGAACTTGTTCAAGATAGTCCAGGTGGTACTGGTGTCTTCATCAAAATCTGCAATTGGGATTTGGAAGTCCCTGGGGTTGGCCAGGCAGTTTGATCCGATCGGTCCCAATTCTGGCAAGGTAAAGTGACCCTGGTACAATTCGAGGACATAACCCCGGACTGGGCCAGCCGGGAGAGTTACACGATATCTGATGCCACGAGGAATAATGACAATCTCGTTGGGACGGACAAGAAGTCGGCCAAGTTCAGTCTGGATGTCCAAAACGCCATGTTGAGCGACGACAAGCATCTCACCATCAGACGAGTACATGGCTGTTGCCTCGTCCATGTCGCGACCAGCAGCAAAGATGTAGATTCCAAGACCAGACTTTATGGTAGCGTCCCCGGCTCCAGAGACGAGCTTCAACCCCCGTACCCAGTCAACCTGCTCGTCCATATCGAAAGGATCCCATCGCAGCTGTTGAGGCACGTAGTTGAGCTTGGCCTTGAGTATGGGCCCAGACCCATCGTTGAAGCGCTCGTAGGTAGAGTGGGAGGCTGAAGGCAGAACACGATATAACCAAGATTGACGATTCTCATGTCTTGGTGCAGTGAACGCCGTGCCAGAAAGCTTCTCGGCGTATAGTCCGTAGGGTGGTTTCTGTGGGGAGTTGGCTCCAATTGGCAACGCGCCCTTGATAGCCTCGGATCTATTCGAGAATCAATGACTACGTAGATAAGAGAACGCGGTGTATATCACAAACATACTCATGGAATGAATCAAAGCCATTCAAATAGCTGTATTTCTCGGGTGTGGAAAAGTTTGTGACAGGCATCTTGACGTTGCTTCTCTTCAACAGAGACTCTAAATCATGACCAGAGATATCTGACTTGATAGATGAGCTAAGACGTCTTTGTATACCACATTGGGCCTGTCTTGCCTCGTAACATTTTGTCGGCATGAAACCGAGTTTCCGAGCGATGATGCGGAGACATCCCTGTCGAATCAGCACCTTTCGGAACGACTTTAGATTTCCGAATGCCACACACGGCAATGGATATCGGGACGTTCACGGCCAAATGGACCATGATTAGTCTACTATAGAAAACCCTGTCGCCTTTTTCAGAGTCGAAATAATGATTTCAAGCAGAGGGTTCACGTCTCCAAATTTGGTAAAAGCAAAGCCCATTCTCTAGTCGCGCTGCCCTCCTGAAGATCTTTTTACTACGAGTCCAAGTCTAAGTTCAAGTTCAAGTTCAAAATGGCGTCTTGGGTCCCAATCCCGTTTAAAAGTCACTTTTCTCTAGCCAACATTCCCTTTGGCATAATTTCAACGTCCAACCAGTCAACTCATCGCCCTGCTGTGGCCATTGGAGACCATGTCTTGGATCTGTCTGCATTCGCCCAGCAGAATGGATTTAGCAAATTGGCCGAATTCCCGTCAGACAAATTGAACGTCTTTTCTCAACCGACTCTCAACGAATTTGCTAGTCTTGGCAGACAAGTACACCGCGCCACCCGGGCTTATTTGCAAGACGTGTTTCGTCAAGAGACTCCTTATCCGGAGCTTCTCAAGGAAAGCGAGAGTCTTCGTAAAAAGGCTTTGATCCCACTCAAGGATATCCAGTCCCATCTTCCACTTAGCATTGGAGACTACACAGATTTCTTTGCCGGCCGGAACCATGCTCAGGCCGTCGGATCGCTGTTCCGAGGCCCAGCAAATGCCCTTCAGCCCAATTACAACCATCTTCCCGTTGCATACCATGGTCGAGCCAGCTCTGTTGTAGTCTCTGGTACATCGCTTCGCCGGCCTTGGGGTCAGGTTCTTCCCAACCCCCAGGCCAAGGAGCCGGTTTTCCAACCATGCACCAGGCTGGATATCGAGCTGGAACTCGGTATGTTTGTCTGTAAGGGTAACGAGCTTGGTGCTCCAATTCCCATTGGCAATGCGGAAGATCACATCTTTGGCTACGTGCTCATGAACGACTGGAGCGCCCGGGACATTCAACAATGGGAATATGTCCCGCTAGGACCATTCAACGCCAAGAGCTTCGGAACTACAATTAGTCCTTGGGTCGTACTCGCTGATGCGCTCGAGCCGTTTCGGGCTCAAGGTCTGACTAACGAGACTCCGGTGAAAGCGTACCTTGATGAACCAAGGAAAGATCCTATCCTGGATATCAATCTTGAAGTATCTCTCACAAGTAAGTCTTCACATCAAGGTTCTGCAAGAAAAAGAGCGTTACTGACCGCCTGAAGCCGGCAAAGGCAACACAACGAGAATAACTCGGACATCTTCCAAAAACCTGCTATGGTCCTGGCCACAGATGATTGCCCACCATTCTGTCTCTGGGTGCAATCTGCGCACTGGAGACTTGCTTGGTTCAGGAACAATCTCTGGTCTGGAACCAGGCACACAGGGCAGTCTTTTAGAGCAAACGCAAGGTGGTAAGGTTCTTGTACAGTTAGAAGGTGGAGAAGAGCGCAAGTTCATACAGGATGAGGATACTATCACAATCACAGGATGGTCTAGCACTCCTGGAGATGGGCTTGTTGGGTTTGGCGAGTGCGTGGGCACCATAGTGGCTGCTTTGACTCGTGATTGAGCATTCATGGCCTGTCGAGTAATCTCGTTCGCTCCATCGCTGAAGAGCGCACGAGTTTTGACCCGTGATATTGGTAGATGTCATAGATCCGCATATATTCCATTTCTTGCATTTATCTCTGAATCTTATAAATAGCTTTTCTGTGTGTACGTCACCATTTTAATTGTGTCGTGTTTCCGAGCTGTTGTCGGATTTTTCTAGATTCTAACATTTCGAGGGTTGCTATAAGTCTTATGGCAAAGAAAAAAAATTGTGCCGTAAAGCATCATACAAAGCTGATTTATGCTGGGCGTTTGGATTGAGATATTGTCAGCGGAGAAATGGAGAACTTGCCACTTTTTGGTGAATGATGATCGACGCGTGTCGGAATCGACAGCACAAATTCCGAGCACGGCGTCAATATAAGGCCCCATTTTTACCCTCTCTGGATCCCACAAGATCACCTACCCACATATTCATACACATCTTCTTTCGTCCAGATACAATTCATCAGACCTTGGCCTCTTCACCTTGAATCAACCATGTCTGGTCAAGTCACCCGAGTCACCCTTTTCAAGATTCCCAAGGAGGAAGACCAGCAACACCTCGTGGAACTCTACAAACAAATGCCACAGAAGGCTACTAAAGTGAGTCAAATGTCGAGCCTAGCTCGAGTTTTCATACACATTGTATACTGACATTTCCACAGGACGGAAAGCCTTACATCGCCTCCGTGCAAGCTGGCAAGGCCAAGCCTGATCAACGAGCGCAAGGCTTTACGATCGTCGCTATTTCTACCTTTGAGTCACTGGAGGATTTCAACTACTACGATTCTCAGTGCGCGGCTCATCTAGAGTTGAGGCAATTTGCAAAGGGGGTAAACGAAGGATTCGCTATGCTTTACTTTGAGAACGAGGTGCTGTGATAATTGTATACATTAGGACGTGTAATCTACAATCCCACACATGTGAACCGTATACATATACAAACGCGTCATCATATCAGCCCTTGAAATCTCATCGATATATCCTTCCCATGTTCATCAGCCATAGCATATTCCCCATCGTCACCGAAAGTACCCTGTCCTGGTTGTGGAAACTGTTGTCCTTGTCCGAATGCATCGAAGAGATCTAGTAGATCATTCCTCATCTGGTACATATCAGGAACTGAACTACCCAAGTCTGCATCAGACACGACAATGTCGCTAAACGGAAAAACATCATTGTCAGAAATTGCTATGGGTATCTGCCCAGCGACACTTGCCGTGACCTCCGTAGTATGACTCTGATACTCTATTGTTCCTCTCCCGTCGCCTTTCCGTGCATGACTGCCGTCACAGTCCCCATGCGGGAAGCCAAAGGTTTTCATGCGTGGTATAATACCGCGAATGCTGTTCCAAAGCCTCCTGCTGATGGCACTTTGACGAGAAAGACCTCTCACCAAGTCGACGCCTTCAGAAAATATCTGTCGGCAGGGAGCAGCAAAGACTTCTGGAGCATGACAAACGGCCAGAAAGATAACAGCTATTGCGCTGAGGAGAAAGTAGTTGAAGGTGTTCTGCTGTCGTGAATAAATATCCGTCGTGGCATGCAGATGCACTAGAACTTGGATGGTATCTTGGGCGATATTCACCACTAGTTGGACGCTCGAAGGATTTGCTGCAATACTGGCCGTGCTCATCAGATGGTGGCGATGGATAAGTATCCGAGCATAGTTCGCACGGAGGTATAAGAGGGCACGCAAGCGATGCGGAAGTCTAGGCTGTGAACGCGGAGCAGGACCCAGGCGTGAATCTCGTAGCTTCAAATGGGGAGGAATCGAGTCCAGCCAGTCTTGGGTGCGTAGGTCCAGGGCCGCCGCTGTATCATCCGGGATGCTTTGAGAAGCGGATCCAAAAGGAGGGATAGCTTCCCAAATCTTGGAGCAGAGTTGACCATAGCTAACCATACACCGTAGATATGGGTACTCTTCATCCTTTTACACATGCAAAGTTAGTTTTCAGATCCAGATTTCTGTGTCTTATCTTGGTTTGTGGAAAGGGAAGATGATCCTCACCGGCTTTGGTAGCTCTGGATCAACGTCCTTGTCAACAAGGGCAAACGACAGGCTCGTGCCAAAACTCCACCGTCGATCAAGTACATACACACACCAGAAGACGCGCGTTGCCAGTCGACGAGAATCCGAGTCCTTGAAATTGTCGAAAAGACTACGCTTTCGGTGGAGACCCATTTCCAGAGCCTCTCGAGCAGCTATGCCAATCGTGCGCCAGGCTAGGAGCTCTTCGCCAGAATGGAAGTAGTATATGCTCTGCAACAGGTCAGTTGAGCATTCAATCTTCAACATCGATACGACCCACCAGCATTGTAAGGAGTTGAACCTCCTTCAGATCTACTTGCGCACTGAGAATACACGACACGTTCTTCTCAACAGAGTCGACAATTGCTGTGCTCAACTCGGTCTTACCATGTTCCTCTAGCACAATGCCAGTGGCTATCGAAACTCTTGCGAGGTTGATATCTTTGCTACAAAGTGTAGAACTGATTTCGCCAGGCTTAATGTCATCCTCAGGAGCTAGACTCCCACTCTGGATGGCTTCGAGAATCTCCTTGGATTGAGTAACGTATTCGCCAATGTCTATGAATGGATAGACTGATTCGACTTCTTCCTGGAAGATGACGAGATATTTGATCACGTCACTTGCCGTGCAACAAGCCCAGAAGCGCAAGTCTGTGATGAGTCTGTCACTGACAGGCTCTGAAGGCGATTGGACACCACTCGGTGGCATTGAGTCAAACCTGGGTACGCCCATGCGGTTCAGAGACCGTTCACTGACTAAAATACCGAAGTCAGACCTGGTTGGGCCGACAAATTGCGGTTGCCTGGGTACTTCCCCACGGTGTGTACTTGCCGGTGATGGAGTCACGATGTGATCCCGCGTATGCGATGACACTGTTGATGCCTCATGGGTCTGGTCTTTGAGCTCTCTGACAACTCCCACCAGATCAGACACCTGTTGCCGTAGTTGCGACAGCTCATGGTTTAGATGTTGGATATGCTGACTCCTACACAGACCCATGTCAACTCAAGATGGCCAATGCATATAGTTGGAGCACGCACTCGTTGGGCTTTTTTTTGGGTACTGGGATTGCGCTGGTGGCGAAGGAGCATGTTAGACCACCAGAAATGCATCTCTCACAACTGCTTTCTTCGGATAGTATACACTTGAGCTTCTTTTTCTTGCAATCGTCGCTACAATTCTTCGTTAGCAACAACCTCTTGGCGCAATGTGCTTTGATTGTTCATACCAAGCCACCGAGGTGTATTTGCCCCTCTTAGATCGCGCACCAGTTATGCTCCCGCCATGTCCATCGGCGTCGGCAGCTTTCCGCTTTTTCGGCTTTGATACCGGCCGTTCTTGAGGCATTTTGTCAGGGGTGGGCTGATGATCCATGAGAGAGAAGTGCTTTCCGAACTACAGTAATAAAAAAGAACAATGTAGGGCGACCAGAGGCCCCCGTATTGGAAATCTTTGAATAAGAAGCTTTCTCGGAATTCTTCCGAGTTTCCGAATGGTCCAGGCGAGCCGTCGGAAGAGCTTCACCCCGCAAACGCCAAGTTCCCGGCTGTAGTTAGTCCAACAGGGACTGTGGGTAACATCCTAGCT
This sequence comes from Microcera coccophila, assembly GCA_024112705.1. NCBI lineage: Eukaryota > Fungi > Ascomycota > Sordariomycetes > Hypocreales > Nectriaceae > Microcera > Microcera coccophila. The sequence continues at coordinate 18,384 of JAMYIC010001624.1, forward strand.
AAAGTTGGCTAAAAGTAGCGAATCGTGACGCTGTAGTCTGTCGTGGTATCCATGGTATATGAAGGCCGCCGGGTTCCATCACTGCCCGTCGGACCGCCACCTTCGTTATCTGACACACTAAATCTCAAAGACAGACAATCGGCCTTTTTTTTT
>JAMYIC010001628.1:11006-28721 GCA_024112705.1 Microcera coccophila
ACCCCTGCTTGACTCAGGAGAGGGCGGTCGTCCAAGCCCCGAACTACCTGCCTCAAGCCCAACCGGGGGCCATGATGGGTCTACCGGGCAGACGCCTTGGAACGCTAGCTCCACCATAAGTCTTGTAGAAGAAGTGAGGATGGACTTGACCTGAACCATGTTGACAAGCTCACTAACATAGCCTCTAAGGTATTCAATCACCACGAGGCTCCATCCCCCGAAGAAACCGAGACCTCTGCCTTTCTGGCAAGCACCTGGGCTCATTCCAAACCCAGATCGTCGTCCAGCCAGCAACGCCCAGAGGCGGCACCTGGTCGCCTTCAGCAATTAGTGTCTCAGCACCTTCAGAATGCCCATGGCCGGCAAGTTTCGAGGCAACCAGGCTCGTTTGCTGCTGAGCAAGAGCTGTTGCTGCTGCTACCTGAACTACCAGTGGCAACCATTCTGGTGGATAACTATTTCGATCGAATCCATTGGTTCACCTTGCTCTTTCATCAGCGCGACTTCAGGGACAAGTTCAAGAGTTTATACGGTTCCGGCCAACAACCTGCCCACATAACAAACGGCCGTGTCGGTTATGTGGCCGTACTTTTGGCTGTTGTTGCCATCAGTCTACACTATACCAATGCTCAACAGAGACGGCTACTCGTGTCTCGTGGCATTGAGTCTGAAGCGCTTAAAGACAAGATCTTGATAGAATTGAAGCTGAGATTCCTAGACGTCATCTCGATCGGGTCCTTAGAAGTAGTCCAGATGTGTATCTTACTAGGAAGCTACTACATCTATACCGGCGAGCCGGGGATAGCTTGGCCATTATGCGGTTCCGGCTTACGCATTGCACAAGCGCTCAATCTTCACCGACAGATGCCTCAAGATAGAGAGAACGAATCTTTCCGACAATCCATCGAGGGCCGTAAACGTGCCTGGTGGGCTATCTACGAGATTGAGACTTTTTGCTCAATGCTCTACGGCTTTCCTCCGAGCATATCCGATAGCGACTGCGACGTTGCTTCTTTGGACCCCTACGATGAGTGCTCCGGGTCCATTTCGAAAGGACAGCACGCCACGAGGCCAAACCTCCTCTTCTTCAAATGCGCCATGTCGAAATTGTCAGCGATTGTCAAAGCTACTTTGGACAACCTATATGGGGCTCGCTGCAGCGGGGGTCAACAAGGTATAAATCATGCTTCTCGTTTGAAGAGACTTGTCGACAAGGTCGAGTGTTTGAATCAAAGCCTGCTGAAGTGGAACGAAGGACTTGATCCAAAGCTGAGGTATGGCGGTGTGGCTGCTGAATCTACCATCGGCGATCTTGCTCGTAGGGAGGTATCCGACGTCGACTTCGAAGAGCATCTCTTCAGGCTGCAGGCTCTCTCTCTCAAGCTGGCGTATGAGAACGCCAGGATCTTGATTCATAGGCCCCTACTTTCGTTTAGAATGCTTCAGACATCCGCCGCCTCCGGAGATGACTCGCCGGATCGCACCAACCCCTTTCAGAGGGCAATGCACACGTGTCGAGATGCTGCACTACAAATATCCGGCATCGGATTAAATGCCTTTCGAGAAGCGTCTGAGACGTACGCCATTTCTTTCATCTCTTTACATCTATTAACAGCGGGGGCAACCTTGTGTATCTCAATAACCTTGAATCCTTTGAGCAGGAAAGCTTACGAATCAAGGATGGGAATTCGACGACTGATGCAAATACAGACTTTGCTTAAAGACAAGTCAGTTATTGCCGCACAGGGTCTTGAAATTACAAAGAGATTGATGTCTCTTGTAATGGCAAAGGAAGTTAATGCCATGTTCGAAGTTGGACTGCCAACTGAAACTGCCGAGGGACTTCCACCAAATAATTCCGATCCGGCTGCCCGGGGCGACTGTATCGACAGACAGCCCACGCAAACTATTACTGAACAGATCCCGCCAGAGTTAGCGCAAGACACGCCGGCAAGCACCGATGAAGCTTCCCGTCCCTTGGGGAGTTCGAATATCGGGACTGAGGGAATCAACATAGAGTTTGGCGGTCAATCATATGATTTCTGCGAGAACACATACCTGGCTGAAGCCGTGTTGGAATATGAACAGGGTATGTAGAGCATACGTTCTGCCAGAATTACGAGACTCTGACCGTTTGCGTAGCCATCAGGAACCCTCTGAATACAGATTCCAGCATGCCAATTTTATTCGATGATCAATATGACACCCTCTCAGGGGCACCCTCCCTTCTACAAGAACAGAGCTGGATATGGGGATGGGATTTCATGCGATAAGTCTAGGTAGAAAGAAATAAAAGACGTTAGGTCATGGTAGTGTGGCTTCCAAGGTGGAAGCGGTGCTTCTGACGATAAACAGGCTGCATGAAAGGTCAGAACAGAAGCTCGTTCCAGGCGGTGTGACTCCCAACGGAGTGTTGGTTCCAACACAAACACGCGAGCTAGCCGCATTGCGCACTGATCCTTCTTAGCGGTTAATTGATTTGTAGTTCACGTTACAAAAGGTAATAAATAGAAACAGGCAGCTCGTCGAGACAATCACAGCAAGCGGACCAAATACAAAAGAAAGGCAGTGAGGACTGCACCCAAGTGTAACTGATATCATTCGGTTATATTAACCACTGTCAACGCACCTTGACACCCTCTAACCTTTCTCAAAGAGCGGCCCATTGACTCACAAGCCATGTTGCCTCATAATCATTTTGGATTCTGCACACAGGCTGGCTTTCCAAGGTTGAACAGAAAAACTTGTCGCGTACGTCATTTATGACAGCCAACCGCATATACGACGGTCATATGGTGGTATGAACCGCGGAGATGCTGAGGCAGGATGCAGCAAGGGGTAGCCTGCCTTGTACCGATGCTGACCGGCGCAGCTCCTTTCCAAGCCTGGCGAGGACGTTCCGCAACCACAGAATCTCCTGCTTTGCCTGGTGGGGAGGCTGTTGGCCAAGCCATCCGTTATGGCGAAACACCTGGGGGGCGCACCATAGCCAGTTGTTTACCAAATGAGCGAGATACTCAGATTCGTAGACTCCCAGTTATGCTTGCGCAATCGTGTCCGGGTTATTGCTCCTCCAAAACGCTCTGCGTCACGGGCGGCAAGGGTCGGGAGACGTCAGCTGCGCGATTGCTGTTGGTTATGCATCTTATTTGCTTTGTGCCTTATATGGCTAAAGCTGAAATGGTAATCCTGCATACAAATTACGTAGTTGTCGCCACCAAGCTTTTGCCACTAGAAGACATAAGAACCGACCAACTGACCGTCTCGGTTCAGCCCTGCACCACCGACTCAGCATTGTCTTAGCCCAGTATGAAGTCCACCAAAGCCTCTATACCAGAAAATTGGACACCCCCGAGACCAACAAGGTCCGTCCAGCCGATTTGTTTCGGATACCAAGACGAGAACGGCGTGGAGCAACGCATATACACGCCAAAGGGCACCCTCAGCATCGCTTGGGAACATTATCAGAACAAGAGATGGGATGAGCTCAAGAAGTTTGCTCCTTACAGTAGGGTCCACCTGTTCTGACATCTCACCCGCCCTTATTCGTTGGGTTGCATGCTAATGCTCATTTCTAGCGAACCAAAGCTATACTGAGGACGATTATTACCAAACAGCCAGCCAAGTTCAGGCTAAGGATGCTACCGAGCCTAAGAATGACGACGGAGAAGCCTCCACGAACAGCAAGCCCGTCGATGAGAACGAGGCTGCGGCCGGAGTGAGGCAGCTGGCTAGGGCATCCCAAGATGGAATATAGGGGCAAATGAGGATGAACAAAGATGCATTACCCGAGGACGAATACAAAGAATCAAAATGAACAACGGCATAGACTCCGTTATATGCAGTGCCCCTCGCGAGCCGTCGTCCTACCGCTTCCGTTGCTCATCTCATCATCGCCATATCTATTGAAGAATTTGAAGGCAAAGAGGATTTTCGGGGCTTTAAAGGTGCGCCCGATGGTCCCGTGGTTGCCGTTCAGTAAGACTGTCCCCCCTCCCGTCAGCGACTGAGTTCTGTAAGTGTTCATCCGTGTGACGACCTTGACTGCTGCATCGAGCAGAGCCTTCCGTACGGTCTGGGCGTCCGGGGCGAACACACTCTACAGTCGTCCCAGCAGGAGAAGAAGCCGATGGCCAAGATCCAGCCGGCGCGGTGGATGTCTCGCATGCTCCGTATCGGATGAGCTACCTCGACGCCGGAATTCACAGATATGAGGTGGCGATAGAAGGGTGGATAAGCCGCCTGTAATTGCTCGGAGGTCTTCTCTCGAAATGTTATTGTATTTCAACGGGATAGGGTCGAAACTAGGTACATGACTCAACTTGCCGACGATGTAGAAGTTAGATTCGTTTTTGAAAACGTGGAATTGCGCCGTAACCGACCCAAAGTAAAGAGTGCACCATGTTCCAAGATCGGGCTGTCGGTCCGGCGATATTGATGATAGTGATGTAGAGGATGAATGATAATAAAAACTACAAAATCCATCCTCTAACATACCCTTCAGAATCCCCTTATTTATAACCCTTCCAATCCCTCCTGATGTATACCTTTTCACTCCATAGAACCCTTCTCCACCGAGCCCTAGAAGCTGCATAATCCAACGCTTGCCCATTATGGTCTCCGTTTGGGGCCGCCTCATGATATCCATTTGCCCTCCTCCTATCGTTTGTAACACAAATGTCCTATAGAATAAGACTAAGCGCTCGCAAGAAGTCGGATTTTAATTGCCCTTGATTCGAACAATAGTTGGGTCGTCTGAGTCGAATTTAAGATAGTGAACACCATCTAGAAATGTTATAAGGGTATACGAGTCGGATGTCGCATCATAGAACTTAAAGTCGTACGTTTCCGTCATATTGATCAGAAGAACATATTGCCACCTACCCGACCAGGGCCTTAAGATATAGTGGTGGATCCCAGTAATATTCTCAACATCATCTGTTGTCTTTTTCCAATTGTGTTCAACACCCAAGGAGTCCTGTCCAGCTTCTGGATCTAACGGCCACTTTACAACGATGTCGAAGGGTTTCTTGCGGCCGCTGATTTTATCATATGCACGCTCTTCATGCTGTGTAGATAAAGCCCCAGAAATGCAATAGTATAGTGCAAAGATAACAAAGTTCCTCATAGCTGCGAGGTGTAATAAGACTTTTGTTGGAATTCCAACTAGTGAAGCTTGGCAGTCTAGTAGTACTAGAAGCCAAGAGCTTAGTTTAGGGCAAAAGTGGAAGTATTCGTCAGGTTGGATATTAAGGGAAAAGTTAAGAAGAAAGAAGTGAATGAAGGATTAAGAACTAAGTTTGTCTGGGGGGATATCTTCCAGCTACATATACTAGTTCTTGAGGTTCTTCTTCTGGTTAGTGTAGAATACAAGAGAAAGTATAGAAGAAGGTTTCCACTAATGGTGTAATTACCGTTCCACTAATAGTGGGATTATAGTTTCACCAAGAGTGAAATCAGAAGCTGTAATATATAGCTCAAGGGCTCCATAGAAGAACTCTAAAAAAGAGAATGGAAGGGTGCTCTAGTGTGACGGCTGTGATTGGTCCAAGGACAAATCTAGCCTAGATTTATGTCGCCAGGTATCACAGGACGTCGGTCCGAGCAATGAGGTTGGTGTCAGGTAGGATGATAGACCGTCCCGTAGGTGGCTCGGCCACCGCTCTCGCCATCGGAGGATGACTAGGCCGGCGCGACCCTTTTCTATGCGCCGGACCTCGCGGCACCTTGAAATAGTACGGTACGCAAATCGAGATGAATGACGAAGATGACTATGGCAGTTTGCTCCACTGACTTTGCAAAGGCTTCACCAGTGAGTGGCAGTCATGGAGCCGTCAAGAGGCCCCCCCACAGTGTTTTCGCCTTCTCGAGTCACGACTCCCCCGTGGTACGGTGTGGAAGCAGGACGGCAATAACGGGACCTGTTTACATTACCTAGCGGAGATGACGGAGGAGACACAACTCGTGAACAAGTTTGATGGTTCATTTTCCTTGACTGAGTCCCCTGCGATGTCTGTCCTACAGGGCCTTCTCGAATGTCATGGCCTGCCCCATCTGCTAGACCGCGTACCGAATCCACCGCCAAGTTTGTTCTTCCTAGCCGACACCCATAGCCGACTTTCGTTTCGTATCATAACCTGGCGTGGGGATGTGCGGGTCATGTTATGCCTCGCCGATCATCTCATGACAAGAGGATGGGGTGACGAGAGTGATCCGGCAGCCGGTCAGTATCTAGTCACGGCACTTCTGCCCTTGTGCGGCAGTCAAGGTTGGACTGCGCTACACGTTGCAGCTTCTGAAGGTCGAATATTTGCTTGTAATCATCTTCTTGAATCCAGCCAGCCAGAGGCGCTAGTAGGGCTGAAGGAATCGGTTGTTGATTTGGCGAACGACAATCACCACTACCAGGTGGCTGAATACATCGCAGTTACGTCGAAGGAAAGATTACAAGGCGATGCGGCACTTATGTAGAGAGCAAACCTTTCTTGATGAGGGCGGCGCACAAAACTCTGGCATATGAGTTTGCGGAAGATCAGCTGATCCAGGTCATCGAACTTGAGCAGGACCGTTTACTTCGAGGTAGGGAGTCTTGAACATAGTATATAAAGTAACACTATCTGGTAGTTTTATAGCTAAAGGAGTCCCATCTCGAAGAAGGAGCCCTTTAATAAAGTACGGTTACCGTAAAAGTATTCAATGAATGAGCGAAGGATCATGAGTAATAACCCAAAGCTGACCAAGGTACCCATCACGTTAGGATCGGACCAGGGCTTTGCGCTCTCTCCCCATTGCATCGCAAGATTGAAAAACAAGTTCACAATAAGGATGCTATGATATGCTGTACCTAGCATCGTCATATACATTTATACTCGGAAAAGCATGTTCAAGTTTGTCAGTTACAGATATTCTTTGCTTGCTGCAGCAGTGATGGCTTATTAATCGTTTTCCTAGCCAGGAGTTCTGTCCTGTGTATTGTATCTAACGAAGCCGTTCGGGAATCCTTGCCATCGTTTCATACACGACCAATGAATTGCATCAAGCGGACACCGATCACAGTCCACGGAAACGCAACGTCTCATTAGATCCACAGTACGACTTTAGTTTGAAAATTATGAAATCTCGGCCTGCCGCTCGAGAGCTAATTTTGTATGACTAGCCGGCTAGTGAAACTGATCCTGGGCTAATAGAGCCGGCTAGTGAAACTGATCCTGGGCTAATAGAGCCTCGTATGAACAAGTTGATTGGTTCAGCGAAAATAGCAAGCAACTTTTTGAGAGGAGGGTTTTGTCATCACATTCAGCTTCTTGTGCTCTCCCTGACGCCGACGTCTCCTGTTGCCGTGCACTCCCCCCGATAAACTGATGGCTTGGAAGTCAGTCACCGAGAAAATTACATGCTACAGAAACACGCGCACCGACGACTGCATGATCTAGCTGATTAGTGGTCGTCAGCTGTAGATGTCTTCATCACAATATCGCTGAGACTGATTGAATTCTGAAGAAGATGACAATAGTTCCAACATCGTTTGACTGCATCTATCCTCACTCTGTTGGCTTTTGGTAGTAAGTAAAAGTTGTCTACGAGGGGAAAATATCTAACGAGAGCACATCGTATTCACATCGTATCCAATTTCCATCTCTTAATCCGAATAATGAGTAATGCATATCAGACAAATCCCCCAAAGGATTTTGTTAGGCTCACATGATGCAAGTTTCTTGACGGATCATGGTAAGATAAGCGGTATGTCTTACGAAGTTATGAGTGAAGAAGTCATCCAAGGGCCTAGTCTCAAGGCTAAGATTCAAACAAGACGCATGGCTGGAGCTCATCTTCCGTCTTGCAAGAATGAAGATGTCGGAAGGGCCGGTAAGATAAAGGCACTTGTATTAGTGGTGAAGCCAGTCCGTTGGTAAGCCGTGGTCCGCGCCTCGGAAAAAGTTGCCCGGAATTAGAAATTATGATCTCTCTTAACTTAAAAACGTCCGACCTAAGAAATTAAACATGACCAAGCCATAATGACTCCCGCATTACTTGCCAATAATTGTGTGAAAGTTATACGTCTGTTGCTTTTATTTAAATCTCGTGCATTCCCAGCATGGTCTATCAGAAGCCAGCCAGCCTACGTCGTTGCTACCAGCTTCAACCCTTGCAAACAACGACTCGCTACGTTGAGCACAAATGTCATTTAATATGCCTTTTCAGACGACTTTAGGCATCCTATTTGCCCTAGTTGTTTTTGCGTCAGCGAAGAATCCTCCATCCCGCAACGAGAACGACTTCCGTTTACGTCCCTTCCACATCGACTTATCGCGCAATGTACCTCACATGATTGAGCTGATCAACAAGACTTACCTCCCTGAGAAACCTGAATACCCCGGAGTCGGCTCCTCTTTAGGCATTGACTTGGACGTCTTGACGAGCATGCGGCAGCAGTGGCTCTCGGATTTCGACTGGCACAAGGAGGAGCAAGCTTTGAACAGGTACGTTTATACAACCACCCGCTTCAAGTTCCCAGGAAGCTATAAGCTAATGATGGGCTAAGATTCCATCATTACTCTGCCAAGATTGCAGGCCTCGATATCCATTTCGTCCACGAAAAGTCCAATGACTCAGGTGCAATCCCCCTCCTGCTGAACCATGGATGGCCTGGTTCGTTCCTCGAATTCATTCCGATAATTGGCCCGCTCACCGATAAGGCATATACATCTACCGGAAAGCCTGTGTCCTTCGACATCATCATTCCCTCTCTTCCGGGATTCGCCTTTTCGTCCCCGCCTCCTGAAGGTTGGACGGTCAATGATACGGCCCGCGTATTCAATACCTTGATGACCGATGTACTCGGCTACAAGGTTTTTGCCGTCCATGGAACCGACTTCGGATCCTCTATTGCGTATCACCTATACGAAGCGTTCAACGCTACAACTCGGGCGGCCCATTTCGCGTTTCCTCCCTTCGGTTCGTTGCTCCCAGACGCGCTTGCGACCAAGAACATCACTCTATCCCCAGACGAAGAGGAAGCCGAAGAAAACTTTGTCCGATGGGCCACTGATGACGATGGATACTTCCGGGAACATGCGACCAAGGTGGGTAGACGCGAGCTACCATGCAGTCGTTGGACGGCCTACTAATGTCGGCTCCGAAGCCTAATACCATCGGACTAGCCTTGCATGACAATCCCTTGGGTCAACTAGCCTGGATAGGAGAGAAGTTCATCAATTGTGTGCTTAACCTTAACACCACTCTCATTTCCGCTAACGAATCTGTAGGGTCGGACCCGCGCGCAGGTCATTCGCCGTCACTGCTGGATCATCACGAGATTCTTCGCAGTGTTTCACTTTACCATCTCACAAAATCCTTCATATCGTCTGTTTACATCTGTGCACAAAACTCTGCCGGATTTGTGAGACAGTTTACCAAGGCTCATACGGACGCACCCATGTTGTTTAGTATATTCAAGTATAACGTGGGGTTTTGGCCGAAGGCGTTGGCTGCTGAGGTTGGAAATCTGGTATACTACCGCTGTGAGTCGAAGATTTTGCTTGAATAGCATCCCATGCCTGAATGTAGCGCTAATTGTCAGTCCACGATTTTGGGGGCCACTTCGCTGGGCTGGACATTCCACCCGCGCTCAATGATGATCTCCGGGAGATTGGAACGTTTTGGAAAGGTTAGAGCTAAAGGGATATGGTGGAGGTATGTTCTGGGCCCCTGTGTTGCACGCGAAGAGAAATTCCGAACTGAATGGCCCAACAGCAGTTACCGCGGTGAAGTGTCTGAGGTTGCCGAGTCCACAAGCTGCTGAAATCGAAAGCAAGCTGGCTTGATCAATACCGGCCCATTTAGTTGTAGGCTACAACCCAATCTAAGGCGGGCAGCATTAGATCTGTTGTATTATTACTTTTTCGAGACCTTAAACGAGAATCAAACTCAGGCTCCTTATCATCTTAGACAGGTCACGGTGTGATAAAAATGCAGCAAGGCGCCATATTCATTCGCATATGAAGAACTTAAAGTCAAAGTACGAAAATCAAGCTTGAATGGTACATCTAAATGTATAGGATATAAAATAACCTTTTGTCCCTTTAATTAATATCTCGCAAAATGAACTAGCAAAGAGCTTATTTCTGATTAAAACGTCTAATCCTTGCAATATTGTCAGCCCGCCTCGCTGCCAACCAGAGCAGGCCACGTCAGCTGTGCCTCTCGTATGATACTGAACATCGCAAACCCCGCCTCTAGCTCTCCGTGATTACAACATCGATACATTTCTATACACTAACATTCCTGAGCTTGAAGTTAGCATGGAAGTCTCTATAGTTCCCTTTGACGATGTCGCTTCTCTCCCGGCTATCAAGGTCGATTCTGCCACTCGTGTGGACATCTTCGACGTGTTTGGAACAGACAATTGTCTGCTAGACTGTCAAATATGGCGGGAAAAACAGATGATAAAATTACAAAACCACCGGAAACAACGTCGACAACTGCAGTCAGACACCAAGGCTCTTCTCAAAAGCCAGCCAAGATACAAGAGAGACCCGTTCACGATGGCGGACTTGGAAAACTCTTCTGCTCAAGGCTGTGGGTGCTGTCGGTTCTTCAAGTCTCTCATTGAGTGTCTTCTTTCTACCCAGGCAAATCTCGCTCGCGATGAGATCAAACTTGAGTGGGTTGCCTACCACTTTACTTTAAAGGTGGAAGACGTGAAGAAAGATTACTCTCGTTACTTTCAAATCTTTAACCCACCAGGTTAGATTGCCTCGTTCACATACCAGGATGCTCTGGTTAAGTTGGCTAATGAATTGCATGGATTGACAGGAGCTAAAACAACGATACATAGCATGCGATCTGCCAGCTTGCTGTATGGCGACACATCATCGACAATGTCGTTTGATCGAGCTACGAAGTGGATTCAAGCATGCGAGAGTGCGCATCAAGAATGTGGTATCGGCCGTGATGTACCTCTACCGAAGCGACTTATCGATCTTGAACCACTGAAAGGCGCCCACGGTCTTGGTGTTCGGCTTGTTGAGACGGAGGGCACAACCGGAACCTATGCATGCTTATCTCATTGTTGGGGCAAAGATCCGATGCCTGTTCAAACGACAACGAGCACTTTGAACATCCACATGAAGTTCATTCCGTTTTCCTCACTGCCCAAGACATTTCAAGATGCGGCGGATATAACTCGCAAGCTAGGACTGAGGTATGTTTGGATCGATTCACTGTGCATCATCCAAAATTCTACCCAAGACTGGGAGATTGAGTCGGGCAAAATGGCAGATATCTACCGAAACGGATTCATCACCATTGCGGCTGTCTCGTCATCTGACTTCCGAGGTGGATGCTTTTCTCCGGAAAAGGCGCAAGACTTGTGTCTCAGATTGGAAGCAGCAGGCCTTAATACATTGATTGCAATACGTGATTGCAAAGATGTAGGTCTTGTCAATAATTTAGAGGGATTCAGCAAAGCATTCCCTCTGTTCACAAGGTCGTGGGTCTATCAAGAGCGAATGCTGTCCCGTCGAGTACTTATTTGCGACCACCGCGAATTGCAATTTGAATGTCGAGAACGCTCTGTTGTCTGTGAATGTGGAAACTTTAGTATGAGTCCTCATACAGTTCCCGGATCAGACGGAATTCGAGGGTCAACCCAGAGCAAACGGGAGTATTCCGAGTTGGAAAGGTATCACGGTCATACGGGTCGGTACTCGAGTGACCAAATCTACCGGCACTGGCACTCGAGTGTCTTACAGTACGCAAGTCTCAAGTTGACGAAATCCAGAGACAAACTTCCGGCTTTGTCTGGGTGTGCCAAGAACATAGGACGGATAACGGGGGATCAGTACTTGGCAGGCATCTGGCGCCGAGGGTTCGCTCAGGGCATGCTATGGCGGGTCAGGATTCCCATCGAATATCCTCGCCCTGCTTGGAGAGCTCCCAGTTGGTCGTGGGCAAGCGTCGACACAGCATTCGGCATTGAATACAATTACGTCAAGAACTCGCGGTTTGTCCAGTCTTTCCAAGATCGGGTTCAAGACGTCAAGTGCGAACCCGCCAGCAGCCATGACAGCATGGGACAGGTTAAGCAGCCCGCGTTCGTCCGGATAAAAAGCGGTATTCTCCCGGCCTACCTACGACGAATATGCCGCATATGCATGAGCAGCAGGGGAAGAAGCAAATTCATGATCCATCATGACCAATGGTACATCCAGGGAACCTCTAACTTCGAGTCATGCAAATTCAAGCTACCAACGCTGAACTTTGGGAGCAGTTCTGTAAACTACTTTCCGGACTTTAAGTACGACAAAAATGACTTTGATTCCTTTGATTCGGAACCCCCTGGAGGGTGCAAGCTTGCCCAAGTCTTTCTGATGCATGTATTTGATACCTACACATTTGTAGGACGAGAGATAACGGATTACTTCTTAGTTTTAAGGAAGGTTCTTGAGAAGGGTCAAGCTTCAGCCGAAGAGACGTACGAGAGAATAGCCTTGTTCACAGCAACGTTCAAGACCTGGGAGGAAAGAGACTTGTGGTTTGAAAATGTGTTTTATAAGGTCGTTGGCGAGGAGAAACTCGTCATTGTTGTATAGTGATGCGACAAAGCAGCCTGTACTTAGGGTGGAAGAATTTTAAATTTGAAGTCTAGCCTGTCAGATAGAGTAACCAGCTAATCATCACTGTCCGGGTAATTCAAATGCGTCACTAAACAGCTTTAGCGATTGATACATTACTCCGATATCTTATAGCCACTAAGCTAGGAGCAACAGATTTCTTCCCGTACTGCGATGATGATAGAGTTGCTAAACTTGGTCTCTGATTACTCTAGGGTAGGCCAAGAGGTGAGGGTTGATACAAAGGATAGCGAGCCTGGCGTACGATATCACGAATAGGTGTTCCAGACATTACCTCAATATGATTGCCAACACAGATCTAGACGTCACACGCCCTCAGAAGCAACATTCAGATTGCGGTTGCTCGCTCTTCATGCCGGAACTTCTTGCAAGATAAAAACGTTCGCGTACACACCACAATCATGCCATGACTCAAGGCCACAGCCCTGACGACTTGTCAGTTAGATTGCAACGCGCGCTCGTACCGATATCTGACCTGCGATGCAACGCTGATTCGACAAGAACCTCTCAACAAGCACCAGTTACGACATCATAGTCGGCTCGCGTCGGACGCCCCTGGCAACAGAGCTAAGTAGCGTTGAATATAGACCTGCCGAGCTCTGCATAGTTGATCATGACTGAGCACTGAGTCTTGACAGCGCACTAGTAGCGGCTTGGGATGGCGTAGCCTTACGTGTTTGAGTTAACAAGCCTTTTACTCGTGGATAGCTTTATCCTGTGTTCTCTGATGTCCAGACATAGCTTCCCGCAGGCCTCTGCAGTTGAGGGTCACCTTACGGAGACCACATGTATGTTTGCATACCGATTTGCCATCAGCCCGCGTTCTCCGTAGAAATTACCGCTGCCCCGGTCTGCTTACCACAACTAACGGCATCATTGACATCAGGAAGCTTTTTGCTTTCTTGGGACGGAAGCATCATTAACACGGGACGGGTCAGAGATTAATTCAATTACCCCAGCAGACACTAGCATATTACGCAAGCTAAGTCCAGTAAGTCTCAGTGTCTGAATCTTGGCATAGAAGCAAGGTCATTGTGAGTTTAAAACTCCAAGTAAAGTTATGAAATAATCACTAGGTTCGAAGAAATTGAATCACAGCGTGGATTGTATAACAGCAAACTTTGCTCTAAAGACAGCCCATAGTGGAGCGCGAAAAGCACTCAAAAGATTCCTTGGATTTTACCCCATCACCATTACTATGTCCCCCATGAGTCCCCTATCAAGCTAATAAATTCGATGTCTTGGTTATATAAGGAAGGAGGGCCATGAAGGCTCGTATCCAAGCCTGTCAAAATCGTAGCTCCCTTTGCTCGACAATAGGTCAGCCATCATCCAGTCGGAAGACGAGTCCCAATCGAGACACTCGAACGAGAAGTCAGAGACGGGCAACGAGTGAAGAGCATCACTCTGCTCCGAGCTGTTGCTTGATAGACCGGTCTCGCCGGAGAAATTGAGAACCGCCTTGGAGCCCCCAGGTGGGGAAACACAGAGGCTCTCGTAGCAATCGTATTTCTCTGAAATAGGAGGGGGCTCGAACGTGGGTTGCCGCTCTGTACTCGCTACAGCGTTGCCTGACTTATTTTCTGCAGAAATAGCCAACGTTTCCCTGCAGACTGGCTCGCTAGGCCCCTCCTCGATGCGAGTTCGAGCGCTATCAAGGAACTCCATGAGTAAAGGGTGAAGAAGGCTGGCATTATCAGCAGGCAGCCCTCGGCTCTTGACAAAGTGTGTAACCATCTTGTAGCCGTCTTTCTCACAGAAGCCCCGCACGATTCCCAGAACTTCCGCTCCCACGCTGCTAATGTGTGGACTTTGCGTCGGATCAGAGTGTCCAAAGAGTATCTTCCAGATCTTATGCCACTGATCTTCTGGAGATAGTTTTCTCTCGATGCGATACTTTAATAGTTCTTGAGCTGCGGGCGAAACGCCATCGATATCCGAGCTTAAAACACAGCTCCCGTCTAGGACATGAGTTTTCAACAGATGAGACGACGCGAAACCTCTGAAGCATGATGTACAAGAGTAAGGTGCCGTGTGCCGCCGGTTGAGGTGCTGTTTGAGGTCTTGGACGCGGTTCAACCTTCGGTTTAGACAGTCGAAGTGACGGATGGGATTCATTCTATAAAAGGGGCATGCAAAGGCTTTGCCGTTTTGTGTTTTCTTGCCGTTCGACTCATCACCACCGATACAAGCGTCGCCATCTCCCTCCTTATCAGTAATGCCACAGCTTTTAGTCGTCTTGCTCCGTTTCGGGCCGTTATTCTTAGCATCAACCTGCTTAGCTACCCTTTTTGTGGGAACTGACGGCGTGTATGATATAGTGTCGACTATAGGTGGCGGATTTGACTTTGCTGTTGGCAAATTTGGGCCCAGCGAGGCCACCGATGACAAGAGGCTTTCAGAGGGTGCCCGCGCTCGATCCTCGCTCTGGAGAAAATGGTCGACCGGTGATGACACCATGGGCATCTGTTCCCTTGGCCAAGACGTGCCATTGCCAGGTAGAGTCGATGTAGGACCGAAGTTGAGTGCACCCGCGTCGTGGATGTTGTGATGGCTGGCGTCGATCTCAAACCCGTGGAGAGACTCTGATGATACCGACGCGATGATCAGTCGGCTTCCTTGGGACTTTGGGAAAGTGATGATATCTTACGTGGCCCATAAGCATGTCGCTTCGCCTCCGTATCTTGCATTGCGCATAGCTCCAAATGTGCAGGTACACTCGCTAACACGGGAAGTGAATTGTCCCTGTCAACCTCGACATAATTGATACCATCGTTTGTGATGAAATTCCAATTGCCTCCGACGAGCTGCCGAGTCCCGAATCTCTGTCCAAGCTCCGTGTACTCTTGATCACTCTGCATCCCAACAGGGCCCACAGAGTCAATGAGCCTTTGCTACGTAAATGCGTGTGGAGATGGAAAATGGGAATAAAATTGAGTAATTGCGCAAAGATGATTGTATTCTGAAGGGGTGACGTAGAAGGGTGGGAAGAAAGTGGAAAAAGAACTCGGCAGTGCCGTGGTGAATGCAAATGGCTTCTTGGATGTTCTCCTACTTTAGGGTTGTCTCAAGGCATATGACACCCCGGGGGGTGTTTGTTGGCACAAGAGGGTTTAGGCAATGGTGGTTTCACCGCATAAAGAGAAAGACGCACATTGACCAAGTGTAACTTTGACGGCGACTCTGACGTTGTAAATAGTGAGGTGATGTACAGTTGTCTGCCTTTTGAACTGTAGACGTTCGGCCACAAAAAATCAAGTAAACAATAGAAACACTTGGTGGAAAAAAAAGGACAAAAAGAAAGAGGACGACGAGGACGGCTCAAGACGGCCATTGGAAACAGAGAGTTCGGTAAATTGTGAAGGACATGGAATACGCAGCAAACTTTTGGGTATAATAAAACTCGCTAATTGCCATCAACGCACGGTGGGGATACTTGTGATCCTGCCCATGACGAAAGCATTTTGATGCTTTGCCTTTGGGGCCTCTAACAAATGACTCTGGGCAAAAAATCGTCTAGCTCCTTGTACGCCAACTCATGCTGTCTTGTTCCACTCCCAAGTGCAGTGGCGGAGACCGGGGCGGTGCATTAGTGCATCGGGTCAGCAATCTGCCCTGGATGTCGAGTCCCGGGTCGGACAGCCATTTCTGGATCCGCTCATTGGATTCGCGCTTGGAGTATAGGCAATTCGATGACTGGCTCGAATAACTAGAATAGTTAGCCGGTACGGAAAAAGGCGGCCAGCCAGGGACGAACCTTGTGAGGGTGGGCGTGACGCTGGACAGGCCGTAGCCTGTGCTGTGATGGGACATGACGATCAAGGCGAGGGCTCAGGCAAATTCGACGGGCGTCGGTTCTTGGGTAGTCACTGATGGATGAGGAGAGAAATAATGCGGACAACTTGCGGTGCATCACCGCCATATTTCATGTATTCGGATAGCCCATCCCATCAACAAGATCCCCCCCTTCCACGATCGTGTTGCAAGTCTGGTTCGCAATTGTGGTGAGCCCTCCACAATTGCGGAAGTAATACCAGGACACCCAGTCGGCCGCTAGCCAATAGTTGTCGGTCTACAGAGCCGCAGCCCAAGGCAGATCGCCCTCGCGATTCTCTTAGCTCCGGGGAGGGCATTCCGGGATAAAACACCACACGTCATTGGAGAGGGGACGGCCCGGACTGCGCCCCATGGCGACCCATATAACGTGATAGGACGTATGAATAGTCGCGGCTAAAAAAGTCTAAAGCTACACATTTGTGGACGAAGCCTCACACATGTGGAAGCGTTGGCGTAATGCCGTCCACGTTTGCGGACTGTGACACGGAATTGCGGGGACGTCTTTGTAAATGTAAAAAACATTAGCAAAGTTGCCTGGGTCTTTTACATTCTACGTCTGCCTCGATATCAGGAGAGGTTGCCGGCTCCAAAAGCTAGAACGAAGAGCTTGATATATTAACATCGAGGTCAGACACACAGTAATCGTCCCGACCTTGCCCAAGAGTTGCCACGGT
Source organism: Microcera coccophila (assembly GCA_024112705.1). Taxonomy (NCBI): domain Eukaryota; kingdom Fungi; phylum Ascomycota; class Sordariomycetes; order Hypocreales; family Nectriaceae; genus Microcera; species Microcera coccophila. The sequence continues at coordinate 28,153 of JAMYIC010001628.1, forward strand.
AGGACTTCACGGATGAGCCTCAGTCAAGTCGGCCTTGGGACCTGGCATTCCACGCCTGTGGACGCGCCCCTGGCAAGCTTGTATAGCCTGGCGAAAAGCCCTCCAGTGCTCCGGCGCCGGACATGTCAAGTCAAATAACAACAACTACAATGCCACAATCGTGGATGGTGGTGAACGCTGCTCACTAGATGCCTCGCTTGCCTTGTCGTAGATAAAAGAGCCACCCTTTTACTCGATTCTGACCCTTTGCAAACCATCTATCCGTTTTAGAGAAATTTTTCATCACAGGGTCTCAGCCACTCCCAGATTACCTGCACTGCTTTTGCCCGTCTCACTTGACTAAATCTTTTACCTTTTGCACAATGCTTCGTCGCCCCAACCCTCCTCCTTCGATCCCGGGTATCACTCCCAAGTCTCCGTCCAAGTTGACTCAACATATCATCGGTGAACCATCACACAGTGCCCTTGGCTTGCGCCACGCCTTCAAGTACCTTTTACCCAGGCTGAGACACAGCTGTGAGTTCCCCAAATCAATTGCTTAGGCTCGCTTTTGACATATCCCCCCCCCC
>JAMYIC010001629.1:0-16651 GCA_024112705.1 Microcera coccophila
TTTTTTTTTTCAATTTCTCTCCCTTAAAAAGGCCAAGTCAACGATGCCCTCACATCCAGTTTTCCCACGGCGATCACTCCACCTTGTTGGGATTTATTATCACTATGGCCTCTTCCAGGATCTTTGTCAAGGGGTTGCCACCCAGCATTACTGAGGGCGAGTTCCGGAAACACTTCTCCGCTCAAGGTCGAGAGATCACTGACGTTAAGCTGATTCCCCAGCGACGGATCGGCTATGTGGGCTACAAGACACCGGATGATGCTTCTAAGGCTGTCAAGTACTTCAACAAGTCTTACATTCGCATGTCTAAAGTCGCCGTCGAGTCAGCTAAGCCCGTGAGTGCCCTGAATGTCTTGTCTGAATTGTCGTTGATGGAATGCCAGATCTCAGACCCCTCATTGAACAAGGGCCAGAATGCGTCCCATTCCAGCTATGTATCGCAAAACACCAACACCAATGACGACGGCACCAAGGGAACGATGAGCGCTGCCGAGCAAGAGGCAAACTCCAAGAAGCGGAAGCGTGAGGAACCAACCGTCTCCGACCCCAAGCTACAAGAGTTCCTTCAAGTTATGAAGGCTGGCAGAGAGAGCGTGGTTGACAATGGTGTTATCGGAGCCGTTGGTGGCGGGGCTGCCGACGTTCCCGACACCGCTGTGCCTGAGGAAGAAAGCGACGATGAGTATGAGCAGATCCCGGCTCGAAGGGAGAAGCAGCGAAGGATAGACCCACCAGAGCAAGCCAAGGGTTCGACATCTCAACCACCTCAGCTCATGGAGGCTGACGCAACATCTCATGCGCAAAAGTCGCCCCCGGAGGAGACATCCGGTTCAACAGAGACCAAACAGTCGGACGTGGAAGAGCCGGCTCGTAACGCGACGGATGAGGACTGGCTGAGATCGCGCACCAACCGGCTCTTGGACCTGATCGATCCCGATGATTTGGAATCCACTGCTGCTCAAGATTCCATGGATGTGGAAGATCAAACAGACGGGGAAAATATCAAAGACATTTCTCGCATTCACAAATCGGCGTTGACCGATGTGGAGTTGGATCGAGATGTGGCCGAGGAACCGACAGAGAATTCGACACAAGAAGAACCACTTGATGCAGTTCGTCGAACCTCTCGGCTCTTTATCCGCAACCTGCCCTACAGTGCCACGGTGGATGATCTCCGCGACAGTTTCGAAGAATTTGGACATCTTGAAGAGGTACGCAATTATTTCCGTTATTTCTTATGCAAGGGAGGGAGAGGCAATGTGATGAACCCAGATAGGGACAGCTTATGCTTCGGTATATGATGCGAACCCTGGCGAATATTTTAGTAGATGCTTCGATTTTCTGACGACTTGCCTCGTTTTACAACCTTTTCATCGTTGTTATTATTTAGGGTGCAGTTCGGCTAACGGCTTCAGGTACATCTACCGGTCAGTAGTTCAGGAACCAGCAAGGGATTTGCACTGGTTCTGTTTGCTGACCCAGCTCATGCGGTTGATGCATTCCAAGCCATGGACGGGGCGACGTTTCAGGGGCGCATTATCCACATCATTCCTGCCAGCGCAAAGAGAAACACCAGCTTGGACGAATTTGCAATATCGAAACTGCCCCTGAAAAAGCAGAATATGATTCGGAAGAAGGCTGAGGCGGCATCCAGTGTCTTCAACTGGAATTCCCTGTACATGAATCAGGACGCCGTCAATGCATCAGTTGCCGACCGTCTTGGTGTTTCAAAATCTGAACTGCTCGACCCTACTTCAGCTGATGCTGCCGTCAAACAGGCGATCGCAGAAACCAGCGTCATACAGGAGACCAAAGCTTACTTCTCCGCCAATGGTGTTGACTTGGAAGCGTTCAAGTCGAACAAGCGGGGCGATTCGTCCATCTTGGTGAAAAACTTTCCCTACGGCACCACGATCGATGAGCTTAGGAAGCTATTCGAAGAATCGGGCGCAGTCTTGAAAGTTCTGATGCCGCCGAGCGGGACAATTGCTATTGTTCAGTTCGCCCAAGCCAACGATGCAAAGGCTGCTTTTGGAAAGCTGGCGTATCGCCGGATCAAGGATAGCGTCCTCTTTCTGGAGAAGGCACCTAGGGACATTTTGAAAGGCGATCCGACAGGTCAAAACTTGCCGCTAAAAGATCGCCCCACGACGGCTCAAAAGTTAAGTGTGAACGAGCTGCTGTCACGCGGCGATAAGACGGAGGAGGATATTGATACAACCTCACTTTTCGTCCGCAATTTAAACTTCGTGACTACGACTGCTAGGTTGGCTGAAGCTTTCGAATCTCTCGACGGATTCGTCTCGGCCAGAGTCAAGACCAAGATGGATCCCAAGAAGCCTGGCCAGACACTTAGCATGGGCTTCGGCTTCGTTGAGTTTCGGACAAAGACACAAGCTCAAGCCGCGCTCAAGGCTATGGATGGCTATGTCCTGGATGACCATACTCTCGCCGTCAAGGCGTCTCACAAGGGCCACGACGCTGCCGAGGAGAGGCGACGAGAGGACAAGGCCAAGAAGGCCGCAGGGCAGAGGACTAAGATCATCATCAAAAACTTACCTTTCCAAGCCACCAAAAAGGATATCCGAGCACTATTTGGGACTTATGGACAGCTCAGATCGGTACGCCTCCCCAAAAAGGCTGACTATACCCCTCGGGGTTTCGCCTTTGCAGACTTTGTCACACCCCGCGAAGCTGAGAACGCGCTAAATGCGTTGAGAGACACCCACCTTCTCGGCCGCAAACTGGTCCTGGACTTTGCAGAGGCAGAGGCAGTCGATGCTGAAGAAGAGATCGCAAAAATGCAGAAGAAGGTAGGAGGTCAGGTCAACAAGGTGGCCCTTCAGCAATTAACCGGGCAGGGGAGGAGCAAGGTCAATGTTGGGAACGACGATGAAGAGCTAGAGGTTTGAGGTGGAACGATTACCTGGGAACGCGTATTGTCGAGACTTTTGGCGAGGCTGAGAGAATGCCCTAGCCAATGAATCTCCCTTTGCAAGGGCTTCGGGATTGGAAGACCTCGGTCTTCTTCTACGATGCTAGCCGGGGACAGACGGACTGGACCAGCTGTTCGATGTAGAGCTCGGCTTCAGACCTGAGGACTGTGATCCTCTTATGTCTGATTCTAATCTCATCCACATACCTCACGCCGTCTGATGCTAAATGTGTGAGGTGCTGCTGGCCACACGCCCCGGTGATGAGACACTGGATATCTGCGCACCCCCGCCCTGGGCCTCCCTTGCATACTAACGCCCTCGACGCAAACCTCAAGGCTGCCATGTGGTGGTGGCTTCGGCTCATGCTTGCAACTGGCTGCCTGTCGGACTCGGTCGCAGGGGTGCCTGTGGACGCTACCCGAAGATCTCCGCTGGTCAAGCGCCCTTCCCACCCTACCTCGATGTCTTGGCGGAGGAGATGGATCTTGCTTGACATTTTGAGTTGAGGGGTCAGGGCGGCCCTGGGCTGGGCGGACCTGATCCGCAGACTATCTATATACTCTCCCCGAGTCTTGGATTTATATGATATATTAGTTCTCCTGCCAAAAGCTTCGTTCCAGTCATTGTCCCTCCTTTCTTCGAGCCTACATTTATCCCACCATTCCACGTCTTGAATTCCTCTCAACATTTCTTGTCCTGTCCAGCTTGCTCTTTGCCATTATTCGTAAAGTTGACAAAGGCATTTGCACTGGCTCGAAACTTGTTCCTGAAAGCATCGTGAGCGGCATTCCTTGCCACCTTGCAGCAGACGATGTCTTCATCGCTCTTCCATCCACGACCAGTGCTGTCGTCACAGAGATACTCACCTTCACCAGAATACCTTGATACACGACGAAGCGTCAACGTTGGTGGTAGACTACCGCTTCGAGAGGCCAATGGAAATACACAGTCACACAATTTCAACAGTGTCGTCTCATGCTATCCCAACTCAGTAGGCATTCCGCCCGCGATGCCTTCGACGATCCCTGCGCCCATGGTTCCTTCGCAATCCTTCGATTGCCTCTACCGGATACCGACACCACGCAACCAACCACGGTTTCAACGACGAACCAGAAACGGCGTCAACCCCTTGTACTTTTGGCCCGCTTTTAGGCAGTACCGCAACAGACAGGCTCACAAGGATACCCAGAAGGACAAGGGAGGAGTTTGGAGGAGACCCGAGCTTGAGGATGCCTTTGTTGACTGTGAGTTGATGTTGGGAGGCTCAAATGACCTGTACTCATGAAGTGTTAGCTGTCCTCCTCATGCCCCATATGGGCCGACGCAAGTTCTCCATGGGAGGCAAGCTCCACGGACGCAACATGCTGATTAGCGAATACATCTTCGTTATTTGTGTTGCTATACTCGGCAGCAAAGAGATCTTCCGCATCGATAACAGCAACGACAGCATTGAGCAGATGGGGCGGAAGCAGGTGTCAAGTCACATGCAAGTGGTTAAGAAGTTTTTCGAAGACTTGCGATGCTGTAAGTGTGCTTCGTCGTCCCACTGATCGACAACTAACAGTCTCAGTCCACTTTTTATTTCCGGCCGAAGAAAAGAAAGAGCCTGGCTCAACCAACTCTGATGACTATTACGACGAAGAGGAGCAGGAGTCGTTCAAATCTAACCCCGTCTTGACGGCCCTGGCTGAGGGCCGTGTTCCGGACGTCAAGCCCAACTATGAATACTTCTCCCAGCTGCTGGCGCTTCAGTCTTTGATCTGCGTGCGACCGAAGACATGCGAGGTGTTCGTCTCGTCTTCCGGAGTCAAGGTCCGAGACGGTATTGCATACGATCTACAAGACAGCCCACTCGACCAAGACTCCTTTCCTCACATTAACAAGTACACCAACTGTGACGATAGCCCTAACGTCCTGGGTAAGGACGTGCTGCTTCACGAATACACCCGCTCGTTAGACCGGACCACCTCGGCGTGCGTCAAGAGCGTTACTCGTCGGTGGCAGAAAGATGCCCCCGAGATGCATGAGACGCTCGACCTGCCGACGCGGGACGAGGAGTGTCTCCTCATGGAGATGTGCGCAACACTTGAGTTGCACGAACACGCCAAGTTCCCCTCTGGCTCAGAGCTCACTGGCTTTGTTGAGGTGGCAATCACGCAGCCCACCTTGCAGAATCACCGCTGGAAGTGTGTAACACGCCTGACCCGGCCGGCGGAGCTGCATAGCGACGACTCAAAGCCAACTGTGTACACCAACGAGATGGGCATCCACCGTCGTCAGTGTATCGAAGCCAAAGCTGACTGCGATTGCCACAGCCGGCCGCGTCAGGAGATCCATGTCCCTTTCCCGGCCGTCGAGTGGGCGAGCATCTTGAGCATGGCAGTGCAGTATCCGGATGTAGAGCATCAGCGTAAGAAGGAGAAGCGGTCGAAGCACGATGGTGATCGCAAGAAGAGCGACATCGAGCGCAGCAGCAGCAGCAGCAAGCGTAAAAGGGCCGAGGACGACGGCGATGCGGCGTCTTGGGCTCGCCGCGAACTCACTGGAAGCGACCTCATCTGCAAGGTGGCCATGTACCAGGAGCTTTGGTCATGTGCGCCCGACTCGTCGCGGTGGACTCGGCAAGGCATCATTTTCTGGCGATTCAACACTACGAACCAATGGTACAAGTACAACCCGGTCTTTAAGCCGGCAGGAACATCATGGCGCTGGCTGACAATCAACGATCCAATGTCACGATACCACCAACAAAAGGCCCTCGTCTACCCGTCGACGTCGGTTTCGAGGGAGAACGTCATGTCGCCGACTCCCTCAGTGAACCAGCACATCACGGCGGTGATGAGCGATACGTTCAATTCGTCCTGGGACAACGGTGCAAGCCTCCCTCAAGTACCCACGGTGCCCACAGCAAACAACGGACTGACCCTCTTCGAGCCCTTCTCCAGCGGCCTCGCTACGCCTCCACCAACAGCTGGACTGCACCCGTCGTACCCGACCAACTTTGACCAACACATGCCCCAGTCAACGGGCGTCGGCTTTTTGTCCACCACTTGCAGTACGACAGGGACTGAGAGCCAATCCTCGACGATGGCGCACAGCCAGCCGTACTTTGATACCCAGGCAACGCTGGGTGATCTCAAGCCGGCCATGTCGACGGTCAACCCGTTCGCGTCATCGACGACGGCTCTGGATCTGTCAGCTCAGCTAGTCTACGATAACTCAGACTGCGACACAGGCCTTCAAGGCTGGGACATGCCCGCGCTAGACACCTGGGCCACCGCCGGAGCGGGGACAGAATGGGGGCCACACGCTACGAAGGTTGACTCGGGAGATCAGATGTGGACACAAGCGCAGTGGGCACAGATGACAGGAAGCGCAGATCGGGACGGCAGCCCGAGGCCGATAAAGCGTCGAAGGGGAGACACGATTGACGGCCACGTTCCGGTTACTGCATCAGCCGGATGGTGATGAGGGTTTCGAGGGAGGGGGGGCGTGATGAGGCTGGGGATGTAATGGATGGGAGGAAGCACGGGATGTGGTCCCATCACGGACGGTGTTGAATGGCGTTGACGCGTTGGGACCTACGGATTTGGGAAGTCTGAAAAATACCAATGATCTGACGATGGGACATGGCTATTGTTATTGTTTGGTAATTCTACGAGATATTTAATTCAAAAAGGGTTCAAGAACTGCAGGTCTCAGATCAGATACGTGGTGCTTGCGAAGGGGTGTCTTTCCATGGGTTGATGCACGTTTTAGCGCTGCAGCTGCACTGTCGATCCTTTTCTTTCATTGGATCTCCATGGCCCACGGCACCTCATCAAAGAACTGGATATCCAGAACCCCCGGCCACGACGCGTTTCAGTGAGACTCGGCACTAAAACCTGGCAGGGGCGGAGAAGAAACCGATGTCTCTACCAAGATGCACCACTTAGAAAACGATGCCCAAAGCCGAGCGGCCGGTCGACGCTATTGTGGACACCATTTGACAAGGGCACCATTTGACAAGGACATTTTTGCTCACCAACCAGACACCTCGCAGGCCCGAGACATGGCGTCAAGCAATGCTCGGGGATGTAGCCGAATCGTGCACCGTCTTTCAGGTTCCGTCTGTCTGTTCGTTGTCTCTTGATGGGCGTCGAATCAGCGCCTCTCGTTTTAAGGTTCCCTGGTCTTTGTTCGGACCGGAGCTTGGACTCCTCTCGTGGCTTGCGTGATGCTGCTTTTGGAGAGTCGAGACGTGTGGGAGCAGCCGAGATAGACAATGAATGAACCTTGAATGCCTTGGAAGTGGTTGTTTGGGTGGGATGGGGTGAGACGGATTTGGATCCGGGGTGTGTGTATTGGAGGCGTATTGGGGGCGCATCGGGTGAGGACTGAGGGCGGGATTATCGATTTCTCAACTTTGGAATATTCGATACATTATCTTTAAGGTTGCTCGGCGGGCGAAGCGGGAGAGGGTGTTTCTGGAAAGGCTTAGAATGATATCGAAGTCGCCGGAACTAGGGAACACACCCGCCGAGGGACGACAAAGAGAATGGTCGCGAGATAGCTCATAGGCTGACCACCAGAGGACCAACAAGATCGCTAAGAGGCACAGAGGCTATAGAGCATCGTGCGTGTTTCAGCGTTGTTTGCTCATTGTAGACTACGGCCACATGCCGGGTACGTCCAAATCAAGGCACGGCAGCAGATGGCTTGAACCATGTACGCCCAAGCCACCCAGCATCTTCCCAAGCGGAAGCGATTCGAACCTTCGTCTGGTCTTGTCGTGGTGCTTCGCTGCGATGGCCATTAGCTTCCTCACCACTATGAATCGTCCTGGGTTAGGACTTGAGATTTAGCGAGGTACGAGCCTACCACTAGGCATGAGTCTATTATTGTTCGTACCATCAACGCAAAAACGGGCGCTTCGCCAAACCGCGACCGGCTCACTGCGAATGGGGCGGCCATGCGGGCTATGGAACCACTCGTACGTCTTTCCTCCCCTTCTATTTCTTTCAGCGCTGGAGATTTTTTTTGTTGGGCTCTATTTTATCCCCAAGTCTGGTGAGGCTCATGCGAATGGAGCCCCGACAGCCAATTGGTAGAGGCCGCTTCTGCGCGCTTGCGACAGGGCGTCCAGGGGCCAAATGAAATGCTCCTGTAGCCGCCGGGCGCTAACGACGACGACTGGACCACGTCCTCTCTCTTCCCGACTCGCTACCAGGGCCTTGCATTTTCTTCCTCCACCTGTGTCCGTTTCTTCACCCCGTCTTCCATGGGTTTGCTCTCATGCGTCTTACCGATCGTGTTCCAGACTCGAGTTGATTATGGGTCCTTGGGCTCTGCTCGTTCTCAGGACCCGCCCCTGCGACTGGCGCCTCCCCAGAATGCATCCACTTCCGTGTAGCCAACATATCTAAGCCGCGAATCCAGTTGGGCGGCTACCGCCACAGGTTGAAGTTGCTGAAACGCGTTCCGTTGTGGGATCTCGTTTCTCCAGTCTTTGATCCCGAATCGTGTGCAACATCTGTCAGAGCCTAGCCGTGAGCTAGATGGATGCACACACGAACGACTGGCCCCGAGATCGTCAAGCAGCGCTTCCCAAGACAGAACAGGCTCGGCCGAGTGGCATTGCTTGTCTGTCCGCTAACGCCCGACCCCATGTGTCTTTAATTCACCGTGTCTTGCCTTGCTGTCGTTGAACCGCCCTGGAACCACTTTGGAAACGAGGAGTCGTCGGTCCAGTTTGATGAGAGGCCATTTCCACGACCGCCGCCATGCGGCCCATCGATAGGCTCCGACCCTATCGACCAGGATGCACGCGAGATATCAACCCGCAAGTGCCCACGAGCCATCGGTTGCTTGCCTCTGCTTGCTCGCGCGGAAGCACTGATTGCATAGGTTGTTCCAGCCTTGTTTGATTGCCTGCCTTACACTATCCTCCTCTTTGTGCGTCCTCCAGGACCTCTTCATCACCACTCGTCCTCCCTTGGTGTTGTGCGCGAAGGTTTCAAAGTTGACCTGTTGTTCACCTTCGCACGTCACTGTCCGTGAGTCACGGCCATCGAGATGTTCATCTAGAACGAAGGACAGCTCTCATTTTCTTTCCCTTTTGTCCTCTTTTCCTCTTTGACTCTGCTTGTGTCTCGTTCCCTTCTTGAGCCTCAGCTGGACTGATTCAGATTCCGCGCTGGCCGTGTGTTAACTCTATCCTTTCCTCGACACACATATTACTCAACTCTCTCTTCGCCCTCACACGTCGAAACACTCGATTCTTATCCAAAGCCCCTCGTTGAAAAGGGACTAATACTATCCTCACTACCTATCACCAGCTGAGTGCTTTTCCCGGACACCTGCTGGGCCGTGTTCGCCAGCTGGCCAACTGTTTCACTATCAACAAGTGTTCACCAGCTGTTTGTTACCCGAAAGAACAACAACCATTCTTCACCTCGCATCGTTCAACTCGAACAATCGCACATTCGCACACTCGCGAACCTCAACCACTTCTCCGACTCGCCGTGACTGGCCTAATTTCATTCCTTTGAGTATAAAACTCGACCCGCCTTTTCTCTCTTGAAACCATTTTGGACTCTCCTTTATATTACTACAAGCTTCTCCGACAACACTGTCACTAAAAAATTTCCGATAACATCCACAACAATGAAGGCGTTGACTTCTTCGATGGCTGCATTGACAGCCTCCCTCGCACTCATATTCTCTTCTGTCTCAGCCCATTCCTGGGTTGAACATGCCTACAAACTCGCCCCGAACGGTACCATGGTCGGCGAAGTCGGCTATGCTCGAGGCTATGTTCCGAGAAACTCTACCGATCCTGTCTTTACCGATTCGATTCCCGTCAACATTCTGCCTGTCGCAGGCCAGTCGGCTTATTCTGGCTCTGAGATTCTGAACAAGTTCAAGTACGACGCAAACCCCAAGTTTCCAATGCTCGAGGCCGCTGCGGGCGACTATGTTGCCATCATGCACCTCGAAAATGGCCATACCACTCTGCCTCAGAACCAACCAAAGAAACCCGAGAACCGAGGGACCATCTACTTCTACGGCACCACGAAGCCTAACGAGAATGAGAAGCTCTTCGACGTTCACTTGCTCTGGAACAAGGAAGGCACTGGGGGAGACGGGCGCGGTCGGCTCCTGGCTACTCGAAACTACGATGATGGCCAATGCTACCAGCCTAACAGCGGCTCCCTCAGCACTGGACGTGCGTCGGAGTTGGCTTCCCTTGGTGCTAAACACGACGAGGAGCTTGCCTGCCAGTCCGACATCAAGCTTCCGGACGACCTGAAACAGGGCGATATTTACACCATTTACTGGTACTGGGACTGGCCCGACCTGAACAGCCAAAAAATCGACATGGACAAGACGAAGAACGGTCTGTTCCCCTGGGCTGGCACCTTTATGCGCGGCCAGAAGGATCCCAACGGCTTTACCATGGACGCTATAGCCAAGAATGAGAGCTACTCTAGCGTCATTGACATCAAGATCTCAGGGCCCTCTTCTGCGTCGTTTTCTTCCAAGAGCAACAAGGTAGCCTTGGCATTCGTCCCTGACCAGAACGTCTACTCCATGGGTATCAAGGAACAAATGGCAAGCAACTTCCAGGTCGTCGTTGACGGCGTCAAGGGCGGCAATAGCGGCACCGCTCCAGGCTCGGTGGCTGCGCCTACTTCTGCCCCTACTTCTAGCGGTTCTTCAGGTAGCCCCAACGACGGCATTGCCACAGTCACGGTAACCCATACAGTTGCACCCCCTGCCTCGTTTACTACGGTATTCGTGACTGTTCCCGCCGGGCCGCCGACCTCTGCTGCCTCGCCTTCGTATGATGCGACCTCAACTTCGACAACGACGGTGTTCATGACTAGAACTCGTAAACATTCGTCAGCGCCTAAAGCCTCGTCGGTGTCCAAGTCAATCTCTGGCCCTAGCGTTACATCCACTGGGGCGCAGACAATCTCGCAGAAGCCTAAGCCTTCAGAGGCGGCGAGCGAGGTGTCAACCGGTCCTTATCCACCCTCAACAGTGGTGTTGACACTTACTGAGCACCGTCCGCGCGTGTCCCCGTCCCCTGGCCCCACCTCTGAAGCATCATCTGCCTCTGTCCCTGGTGGACAGTTCAGAGAAACCCCCAACACGACAGGCAAAGTACCTGCGTCACCTACCTCCCCCGCCGCATCTGCCGGTCACCCAATCCCCTCTGGCTTCCTCCGTCAACGCGGCAATTGGGCCTTTGGGAACCACTGAGCACCGTCCTCTTGACCTCACCCAAGGACTTTATCGACGCCAACTTTCTTTCACCAGTAAATATTCTTACCCGCGGAGCATATACGTTCTCCGCTCCTTCGCTTTTAGGCATAGAAAAAATAGTCGTCACCATCATGGCTCGGCAGGCTATCTGGGACAGAGGGGGTTAAGGGGGAACAAGGTGGGGACGCGGGATGGGGCGGCGCATATAAAGGCGTTGGATAAGTGATACCATTTGTTTGAGGGAACGTGAGCTTCTTCCACAACTTCTGGAGATGACGAGGTTGGGCTATGTCATGGATCTTTGCTGCTTTCGGGATTTTTGATCTTTAAACATTTTCATATTTGCAAGTGCCTACGAGTGAGTAGATGGACGATCTCTGGATCAATTTTCAGAACTAGCTTTTGAATGAAACACACCTCGCGAGTAATTTTCCGTTGGCATGTGGGTGATTTTAGCAAGGTCTTTATGAACATTCGTGCTGTGATGCGTGATATCTGTGCTCGTATTGTGACAAGCAAACGTGTTGTGCCTGAGGCGAATCACCCATAATCCGCCGAGTTGCCCAGCCGGTATCACGACGCACAACGCAGGAGATCACCGACCACGCAACTCGACGAGCACTGCTTCTGCCCCTGAACCCTCCCACGTCAGTTCGTTCGCAAAGCAGCTCACATCTCCCCACATTGAGCGACGACAACATCCATGTTTGGGACGTCCTTGCCGCGGTAGCCAGTTTTTGTGGCTTCCATCTTCTTGACGATGTCCATGCCGTCGACGACTTTGCCGAAGACTACGTGCTTGTTGTCGAGGAAGGGGGTGGGGACGGTGGTGATGAAGAATTGGGAGCCGTTGGTGTTGGGGCCGGCGTTCTGCGAAGAGAGTTAGACGCTGGAAGGGGAAGGTTGCAAGTGACGTACCGCCATAGAGAGCAGGCCGGGCTGGTCATGCTTCAACGTGAAGTTCTCGTCCTCGAATGATTTGAAGCCCCAGATACATGTCGAGCCAGAACCATCGCCGTTGAGGAAGTCCCCGCCCTGGCACATGAAGTTGGGAATCTAGTTTGTAGGCTTTAGCTTCGTCTACTAGACTGAGGGTGGATGACGGTGAGTGAGGATTTACTATGCGGTGAAACTTGGAGCCCTTGTAGCCTTGAGATCGACCGGCCTGCTTGGACTCGCCGGTACAGAATTGGCGGAAATTTTCGGCTGTCTTGGGGACGACGTCTTTGAAGAGCTCGAAAGTTATGCGACCGAGGGGCTCACCTGGATGATGCGTCTCAGCTGCTGTTCCTCGAACGTGTCAAGAGGCAACCAAAATAGTCCCTTGAAGTGCATCACCGTCAACTTAGATTAGTGTACTCGACGCTGGTGTCCCCAGAGGACATCACGTGCACATCAAGAACCACAACTTTAGATACCATACTTCACACCCATGATGCAACAGACTCAATAAAACGATCGGAACAAACGGGCAGACTGACCTCCTAACGTAATATCGAAGAAGACACTGCCAAACATCAGCCCATGCGCACTCATCACACCACCGAAGACGTGCTGCCGTGCACCTCCGCCACCGGTCTAGTTCGCCCTGAAGTGGCCGACGGAGGAAAAGGAAACTTACAGCGGATTTCCGGATTCAGGGAGCTGGGTGGGCGGCATGGCTTCGGTTTAGCTGTGCTGGGTCTAGTATGTGTAGTCGACTGGGTCAAGGCTGAGTCGAGGCTGAGAACTTGAGATGTTATCGCTGGTGGAGCGCGATGTGCTCTAACGGTAGATTTGATACATAAAAATCTGGTTGGGAAGATTGCCGGCCTGTGGTGTGGCGGGAGAGGCACAAAGGACACACTAGCTCAGGCTGTAAATAAGGCATTAGGGCGGAGACTTTAGCGGGCTCAGAGACAACTACGTACCTACCAAAGGGATAGATAGGCCAACTGCCAGCTAAAACTGCACGGCCATTCATGCACTGACAGGCTGATCAAGCTACCATGTCTTCTTTCGCCCTTGCCGCGATGGGCTGACGATCACATTTCTCGTGCATGAAACCGTGACTTGCTAGGTTGATGATCGTAACACTTTATTTCCACTATCATGTGGAGATGCTGCAGAGTTGCGTGGAGCTCATGTGGAGATGTGATCGACAGTGTTGGTGCAGTAGGTGTACTTTGCATAATCACGTCTATCAAGCCTGGGAACACACCTGGGTGTGAGGAGGGAAGTGAGCAAGGGAAGGGTAAGGTAGCCTAGCTTCAGCCGTATCCTCGGTGTTCAGGGATTGGAGAGAGATTGAGGCAAGCAGGGCCTCGTTGTAGACTGGTGCTTAGCTAAAGAGAGTGGTGAATGCTACCGAGTCTTTCGGATTGGCTTGTTTGAGGCAAATGGAACGGGGGCATGAATTTAGCTCCGAGATGATGTGGAAAATGTAAGTGGAATGTACAAAACCAGAGCAATCGAGCACCCCCGGATCGTATGCTGCGTTGCCTTGCGCCCCCTCAACTGAAGACTGCTCATCTCTCTTGAATACGCCCTCGTCAGGCATAAGTGATGACAACGGGGCTGTGCCGCGCTCATACGGGGGATTCGAAGCCGTTCGAAGAGGGTCAGCGAGGCTGTGTCGTCCTCAGCTGCACAAGAATCGTTCCAAGCTACGCCGTTGCTGTGTCAGGCTTTCTTATGTACGTCATATCGAATATCAAGTTCACATAAACTTACACAAGGCAATCCGGTCAACTTGGATGGTGCGCAGGATCAAAGAGACGTTTTTAAGTGTCTGCTCCTAAACCACTCGCACTGTTAGTCCTTTTGACATGGAGTTGTCTAATGACATGAATTGCCTGCCCGAGATCAGAACGCCGAAATGTTGATTCATCGCGAAAATGAGCTAAGACTTATTAAGTTGAGAACACTTCATCTAGATAAAGGATACAGGGGCAACAATGCCGCATGGCAACCCAAAGTGATAGCTCGGTCAATAGATAAAGTTGGTTGTGGTGCTATAATCCCTGCTTGGCACATCATTTATGTATTTCACGAAGTACAGCCAGTCCGGGTCATTTTGTCACGTGTGTTGACACTGGATGTGATTGCTGCAAGTTGCTTCGAGCCTATATGTACCTAGAAGGCTTATAGCAAGTCTCCTAGGAGAATCTAGCTGTTTCAAACATTTTTGTATATTCTGCGGTAGCTTCTTCATATGTTCCTAGGTACTTGTAGAGCGGCTTATGCTGATAAATAGTGAAAGCCGTGAGCCTGCTGACGGTTATATAGGGTACTAGAGATGAGTCGTGAGACGGTGGAGGCGGGTTCTTGACCTTCCCCTAACTCACAAAGTTGTAGCGTAGTCTTGGCTAAGTTGATATCGAATCTCAAGTCGGCAACTATGTCTACATCAGGACGGCAAATTCGCCAGGCTTTCCGTCCTAGTTCCATGGCAGAAAGCTTGGCCGCTCCATAGTGATAAAGATTGCGATATTGACGATGCCCTCACGTGCGCTGGACTGGTGCCATAGGTTTGGGGTGTTCAAGAACATTTATACTTCTGCGAAATCCGCCCGTCGCTCGCCGACAATGGGGAATCGCTCTGTTAGCCGTATGGTTGTTACGGTCATGACAAGGAAGAAGAGCCTCTGACCGCGTTTCTCACCATGTCAGTTCAACGCCGTTTAGTTGGTATGCGGCAGCTCCCCGTCCTCCGCCACGTCTCTCAATCCTGACTTGCGCAGCTTCGCCAGTAGCTCGCCATGCACGTCGTTCATTCTGCCAGAGGACTTCTGGGCCGTGGCTCCTCGACCAAGCTATTCAGTACGGCGCCTGCGGAGCAACTGGACTCCTCATCTCATGACGTAGTCCTCGTGGCTGGAGTCTGCCTGCCAAGCAGAGTTCTTGGCAGTAACCAACGACGTGATGGAAGGGATCATCATGATAAGGTCAACGGCAGAGCTTGAGGGGGCATTGTCCGCTAATAACAAGATGAGACTCATTATTTCCGACGATCCAAGCTTCGCTGCGGCTTAGGGGTATCGCGTTCTGACCAAGACTGAGGCCTGTGACTCCGGAGTATGGTCATAACCTTGGTGTTGCCCGGATCTGTCTTTGCTGGAGAATTGGGATAGTCTTGAGCGCACCGAGTTATGATCGCCACGGCTAGTAGGATAGTGTGGCAGTCAAGGATCGGACTGTGGTAGTGCGGGTTGAAGTTGAAAGCGACGGGTTAGTGGGACCTCCTAGTGGTCTTCTGACATCTCAGCGATAGCGTCATAGCACCATCACGACCTGATCGCCAGTCAACTACCGACGCCGGCGAGAAACCACGAATCAATACCACTCGAATCATTACATCCAAGCCCCAAAGGGATAGTCTAGTCGTACACACGCGTAGAATGATTCCAAAAAGGCAACCCAAAAAAGTCCCTTGTTGTTCTTCTCCCGTCGCAGCCGAAACAGCCGCATCTTCCGTAAAGAAGGGTCCTCCGCCACTCTCCGGTGGCATGTTTGACCTTGCGGATGAATCCGAAACCGTTGATTGCGTGGAAGCCTTACCGGTTCACGTTATTAAACTTTCTGGCGACAGTGAGAGCTCAGGACGAAATAAGTAAACCGACTGTAAAGCGATTGCAAAGAACTTGGTATTTTGAGTAGTCTTGATGCGCGGCCGCGGCGGTTTACTCGAGAGACCACCATGAAGTCGCGAACGATCTCTGGGAAGGGGATCCGGCTACGTTGCGCGGCAGATCCATACCGAGGAGAATTACCCAATGAACAATACGAGAGCTAGTGACGAAGCACACCGAAGGTCAAGCGGTCACGGTTCTGTATGGTTTCAAGCCAGACTCCGTGTCAGGCTCAAGTGGGATCTGGAGGGGGAGGGTGGATGGTGGCGGTGGTGGAGGAGAATACGGAATCCTTCACACCCGCACCTTGAAATCGACGCTAGTGAACCGTACGGATAAGATTTAGATTTACTGTACTGTACTTTCGCCGCTGAGAGAGCTTGTTGATTGGCTCCGACGACAACTGTCTCACCTCTCTGTTCCTTGGATTATACATACCTACCTCGCCGTAGTCAGCCGAAACGGGCCTCCGCCATGCTGGCGATCCTGGGTTCGGAGAACTTGGTTTTTGCTATTCTTGCTTTGAAAGCGTTCCCATCTGATCCGTTTGGCCGTCGTCGAAACAGGGAAGCTTTGTTGTCGGAACCCAGGACGTCACGGCCGTATCCTCCTGGACGCGTAAATGCGACCGTCGAGGCTTGGAGAGGTGGAATCAATACGATGACGGGTTCTGAAACTGTGTTGTACTGCAGTCTGCAGGCCGTTTTGCCTGGGGCCGCCGGGGCCAGGCCTGTCGCACCAGCGCGATATTTCTCTACACAACAATGCCCAGATCTGCTGGCCTTGGCAGATTTGACCTCTACATCGCCGGGTCATTCATCGGAGTAAAGAAGGCCAAGCTTTTTTTTTTTTTTT
>JAMYIC010000164.1:0-11358 GCA_024112705.1 Microcera coccophila
GCTTTTAATAAATAAAAAAATACAGAACGGCAAGATGAGGTAGGCTCAAGCCATCGTCTCCGTCTTTTTGCATTCTTTGGCCGGGATCGTTGATGGTAAATGAAGTTCTAGTCTCATAGGATATCTGCAGCGCACCTATCCTAGAGTCGCCTAGCGAGATCTAAGGCCAGACTACCGCATTGGGAAACGTCGCATGGCAATGAGATTAGATAACCACCCCGATCAATCACGATAACAGACCTCGATACGGAGCGCTTGTAAAATAATTCCGGTGGATGTACGAGCCGAAAGATGGCGTCTGGATTTACTGGAAACCTAGGATGTTTTAACAGTTTGGAGTGGATGTCTCCCCGTGTTTCGGTATCCCCTTTTGGTAAGACTCGCCCACCATCACCATTCATTACCGTACCTCCTTTAAAGGGCGCTCCGGGTTCACAACCCCGCCAGTCATTATCACGACATTGTATTACGTGGTTCACAGTTGAATCTCACATCTCCAATAGCACCGTCCGTGGAGTTGGAGCTGAATGTTGCCGGTGAAGTTGGCTGAACTCTACCTCGATGCCAGCATGTTGCGCTCTCAAAGTCAAATCGCCGTGAATTGCCGCCGGAGGGTAATCAATGTCGTGCTCGTACGCTTATACAGTATCAACGGGACATCGGGATACGGTAAGCGCCCATGAATACGTTGGTTTCAGGATAAGTGGTGTGCAGAAACAGGGTTCGTACAGGGCACGATGCCAACAAGCGACGAAAATCGTCAGAAATCCCGGTAGGTTATTGGGGAAAGCAAAAGCGGGATAGCTGGAAGGTCGGATAGAAGTCGAGTCTTGCAAGGTGCTTCTCGCATTTGGAGTTTTGTCGATATTTATGGTTCAGCACGGTACATGAACCACACCGTGTATACTGTGTCGTTGCAATCCAGTGAACCGCTGATCCATGATTTTGATGGATCCTCGCCTCGCCTCGCCTCGCAAGCGCTGAAGTGTCTGAGCCTCCCTCGAGTTTGCCAACTTCTTCCTGTCACCAACAACGACCGCCAGCATCGTTGTCGAGGGATCTCTTTCATCTTTTGACCAAAAAACCTCCATCTAGAGGCTACTCGCTCACGAGTGCGCAGCGGCGGTTGTTGCGTCATCGATCACCGTCTCGCCCCATCATCGTCACTCCAGCCTGCGTCAGCTGCCATCCTCCGAAAGCACGGCACCCGCAAATCTTGGCAGGGGAAAAAAAACACCAAAGAAATCCTCCAAAATGACCTGGGAACTCAACCGCAGGCGATTCATTCGCTCCATCAACAGCAAGTTCATCTACGGACGCATCGTACGTACTCTCTTCTCTTCGTCTGCGCTGTGGCCAGTTTGCGTCGCCGCTGCTGCTGCCTCCACTTCAACTTGGCGGTGATCTGTCGCCACCTAGCTGCCGCTCGTCGTTTGCTCCCCTTGTCTAGCTCTGCTTTCTTCCCTACGACATCGAAAATTGCCCTTTTTCAATCATTTCATGGCGCATCCCGATTCGACCGACAAAATTATTGACCGTTGAACTTAGCCGCTGCTGCACACCGTTGTGCTGCTGATCGAGATGGCCATCGTCGCCCGGATAACGTCGAAATTCAACTCGTACTATGACGAGCGACCACGTGCGTACAATCGCCAGCAAAGTACGTCGCGTTCACTACTAACGGAGGTGCAGTCGTGACCATGATGGTCACCAACGCCGTCCTCGGTGGCATCGCCGACACCGTCGCCCAGACCATCACGTCCATCCGCCAACGCGCTGTGCGCAAGCCCGGCGGCGTCGGAAAAGACGACAACATCGCCATCGAGATCCACGAGCTCGACCGCAAGAACCCCTTCTACGACAGAGACCTGATCCCCAACTCGAAGCTCCTGCCCCCGCCCTTCGACTTTGAACGCTTGACCCGCTTCATGGCCTACGGCTTCTGCATGGCGCCGGTGCAGTTCAAGTGGTTCCAGTTCCTCCAGCGCATCTTCCCAATCACCAAGACGAGTGCCTTTGGGCCCGCCATGAAGCGCGTGGCGTTTGATCAGTTGGTTTTCGCGCCGTTTGGTCTGGGTGTGTTCTTCACCGTCATGACGATTGCCGAGGGCGGTGGTCGACGAGCCGTTTCGCACAAGCTCAGGGATATGTATGTTCCGACGCTCAAGGCCAATTACCTTGTGTGGCCGATGGTTCAGATCGTCAACTTCCGTTTGATGCCCGTTCAGTTCCAGCTGGTAAGTTCTTGTCTGGTATTCCAAGACGACGTCCTGACGCGACTGTAGCCCTTTGTCTCCACGATTGGTATCGCTTGGACGGCGTACCTGTCTTTGGCCAACGCTTCTGAGGAGGCGTAAATAGAATCAATATGGAACCTATATCCGCGCTCAAATCAATCTTCGAAAGATAACGGCGGGGCAGCGCTCGGCCTATCTAGACGATACGAAATTGGTTAAATCCATGCATCCCACGACGTCGGGAGACGGTGCCTCAAAGCACGGTTCTCTCGTCCGATCATCAAGACTCTCGGTCCGCAAAGAATGGCAAAGGGTACGGCGTTTTGTGGAGTTGGCGGCTCTGATCCGGTTTAGTGATGTGATTTTCTGTTGGCTTTTGTCGGTCCGAAACACGTTGGCAGCTTTGTAGGATGGACTCTTGGGACATTGGAGACATTTGGAGGAGGATAGATGACAATCTCCATAAGGGTTGAGATTGCTGGCTGCACTGTAACTAGTCCGTTGTTCGAGACAATCCATCTGCGGGTCCATTCCGTATCGCCAGTCCAAGATGATGAACCCAGACCGCTCGTCACCACAACTTTTGTTATCTGACACACAGGAGTGCGATTACGTACTGTAACCTGGACGTCTCGCCAATCAACCGCCATCTCGCAATCCGCATCCCCGATCCCGAACCCATCGCCAGAACCCGGATGCCTCGCGAATGCGTCCGCCCGCCGTCGCCCCGGGACCACCACTGAGAGTGAGTGATTTTCGTGGCCCGCCGGGACGATTCGCCCTGGCCGAGCCTCAACACGGTCCAGGCTCCGCTAGACACGTTGAGGACTGCTGCTTCGGTTTAATCACGGCTCGGTCAAGTTGGCAGCGTGAGCGTCACGTCACTCCGGCGTGGTAGGTCTGGCGCTGATATGATGATGGTCGAACACAACCCCACTAATAACATCCCTCACCAGCACCAGAAAGCCTCCGCCGACCCCACCTTGTTGATCCTTCTACTTCTTCCTCCTTCTCCCTCTCCTACTTGTACTGCCTCAGACCGCGACGCCCGTCGAGATCAATTTCTTCCTCCTCAATTGTTTGTCCCAGACCTGAATCAGTCAAAATGTCGTTATCCAACAAGCTCTCCATCACCGACGTTGACGTCAAGGGCAAGAGGGTCCTTATCCGAGTAAGTTCCGCCGCGTTTGCCCCGCCATAGCTTGTGAGAGGGAGGGGTGGCATCATGACCATCACCGCCCGAGCAAGGTGCTCCAAAGCACTCCCGAGGCATTTCTAGAGCTCTGTCAGGGATGGCAACAGCTTCTCTCAATTGCTTCAAGCTCGAATCATCAAGATCTACTCCTCTTACGAACGGTGCTAACTTCTTAGGTCGACTTCAACGTCCCTCTCGACGACAACAAGAACATCACCAACAACCAGCGCATCGTCGGTGCCCTCCCCACCATCAAGTATGCCCTCGACCACGGCGCCAAGGCCGTCATCTTGATGTCCCATCTCGGCCGCCCCAACGGCTCCCCCAACCCCAAGTACTCTCTCAAGCCTGTTGTTGCGGAGCTCGAGAAACAGCTCGGCAAGGACGTCACCTTCGCCCCCGACTCGGTGGGCTCCGAAGTCGAGGAGATCGTCAACAAGGCCAAGGACGGCTCCGTGATCCTCCTCGAGAACCTGCGCTTCCACGCTGAGGAGGAGGGCAGCTCCAAGGACAAGGACGGCAACAAGACCAAGGCTGACAAGGCCGACGTCGAGAAGTTCCGCAAGGGTCTGACCGCCCTTGGTGACGTTTACATCAGTAAGTAAAACTTTACCCAAGCGGCAATCACCTCGTGCGATGCTGACAAACGCAGACGATGCTTTCGGCACTGCTCACCGCGCCCACTCCTCCATGGTCGGTGTCGAGCTACCCCAAAAGGCGGCTGGTTTCCTCATGAAGAAGGAGCTTGACTACTTTGCTCAGGCGCTTGAGTCTCCCAAGCGACCCTTCCTCGCCATCCTCGGCGGCGCCAAGGTCAGCGACAAGATTCAGCTCATCGACAACCTCCTTGACAAGGTCAACACGCTCATCATCTGCGGTGGCATGGCTTTCACCTTCAAGAAGACTCTCGAGAACGTCTCCATTGGTGACTCCCTCTTCGACGAGGCTGGATCCAAGACTGTTGCTCAGCTCGTCGAAAAGGCCAAGGAGAAGAAGGTCAAGGTCGTTCTCCCCGTCGACTACACCACCGCCGACAAGTTCGACAAGGACGCCAAGGTGGGCCACGCCACTGACGCCGAGGGTATTCCCGACGGCTGGATGGGCCTCGACTGCGGCGAGGAGTCCATCAAGCTCTACAAGGAGGCCATTGCCGACGCCAAGACCATCCTCTGGAACGGTCCCGCCGGCGTCTTTGAGTTTGAAAAGTTCGCCAACGGCACCAAGGCCACCCTCGATGCCGTCGTCGACGGTTGCCAGAAGGACGGCAAGATTGTCATCATCGGTGGTGGTGATACCGCTACCGTCGCCAAGAAGTACGGTGTTGAGGACAAACTCAGCCACGTCTCGACCGGCGGTGGTGCCAGCTTGGAGCTCCTCGAGGGCAAGGAACTGCCCGGTGTTACCGCCCTGTCGAGTAAGTAACTTATGTGATCAACGCGATAAATATGAGGAATGACAAAATGGAAAGGTCGGCTTGGGAAGGCCAGTCTGTAGCAGCAAATAAATACCACACAAAATCAATAGAAAGTTAAGATGCCACATCTCTCAATGACAGTGAAGCCGTGAGCCCTGTCGTGTGTCGTAAAGCATTATCACAGTGACGGTTGTACGGTCCGAGCGAATGTTCATACAGTTAGTTGTTCATTATTATCCGCTCTATGTTGTTGGTCTATCCCTGCCCTCCCATCGTTGCAATTGCGCTCATCATTTTCGTTTCGAGGCATCGACCTTCTTCAGCTCCTCCCTGCGAAACCGTTAGCTTCATATTCCACAATCTTCAAACGCAAGCTCCAGTAGAGAGGAGCTCGTCAGAGCTTTGATCAGAGGAACTCACTTCAGCTGCGTCGAAAAGTCATCGTTCGTGTCATCATCATCCCAGCTCTCCTCCCAGAGATGTTTCGTCTCGCCGTTCCGCTGGGCAGCTTCGGTCTGGTCCTCCGGCCAGTCTACGTTGGGTCAGCGCTCGTTCCAAACATGCCAGGCGAGAAGCTCCAAGGGGGGACTAGATGAAGCTTCGGGGGTGTGCTCGAGACGGGTAGGGAACGTACCGTCGACGGGGAAGTCCTCAAACTCGTCGTCCTCGCCTAGTGCGGTGGGCTTCTGCTCGGTCTTGGGGTTGGAGGTTTCGTCGCGCTCTTCGGGTTGTTCGTGCTCGGTGGCGGGCTTGGGGTCTGTGGAGGCCATTTTTGGTGAGGTGTTTTGTGGGTTGAGGGGGTGAGAGGGGGGATAGGATGGTGGGTGGTGGTGTTGTGGTTGTTGCTGGCGGGATGTGATGATGTCGGCTTGGAAGCCTTGCGGGCGAGGCGGAGGGTGGCGGAAGAAGTGCCGGGCCGGGCGGCGGGGTGTTGTGTAGGGTAGCCGGTGCACGTAGGATAGCGATTGAGGGACACGGTCTGCCACCAAACGAGATTAATGTAAGAATAAAATAGACGTGTCTCTATTTTAGTCAGTTCCCTCAATCATGGGGCGAAGGTATGATTGGCGCGGGAAAGTGTTTTGGGTTGTACTGCACGATCATCGGAGATGACGCTCGACCCGGATGGTGGATCTGCTTTTCAGCATTCCTCAACAGGGAACTCGTACGAGTTGTGCAATCCCCTTGCAAATCGATACTCTTCTGATTATAGCTTAGTTGGTAGTTTATGGAAGAGGCTCTTTGAGGAGCGACTGCCAAGCCCCGGTCCACGAAGTCATCGCTGGCGCTGCAGGTGAGATTAGGCCCCTCCGTCATCCGAGACATCGCCAGGCATTACGCACTGGGATTCCTAACTGGTATCCCTAACTGGTACATGCGAGAAATCTGTGACACAAGGGACTTGTCACTGAAACTCCTACCTTAAAGTCTCCGGCCTGCCTGCCCTCAATGCACCCTTTAAATAGTCGAGGACCTAGAAGATCGTGTGGTCGGTATCCTATTCGACGATTTCCTGGTGCGTCTTTCTGAATAACCCAAGTATCCCCCCTTTAAACTGCAGAAAAAAAAGTCGATGGCAATGCCCAATCTCCCATGCGAGATACCAGTCAACGCGTTTTATGAGGTCAACATGTAGGCATGCTGCATGAAGTGGAGATCTGTGTCCGCCCTTGTGGAGCGTTGTCCCAGACATGCGTGGTCGAGCTTGTTGTTGTTTCCAGCTGATTAGAAAGCCGCGTCTCTACCATTCATTCAACAAGAATCGAGAATAAAACCAGGAGCGGATGTCAGATCTGAGTGCTTTGCCAATCGCATCCAGTAACTTTGTGAGTTGTGACATGTTGGGCGATCTGTCGGATCTTCGGAGTTAAAGCAGCATCGAAGCTAAACCATATCCATCCGTTTCTTTCAGCCTCCTACCGAGAACGTCGTTGTGGCTTACTTTGTTGCGTATCATTGTTGCTTACCTTACTGGAGGGATATACTTTATATGGGTCACGATTTTGAGGACGTCAGCAGTGCACCCTCATCCAGCAGCAGTTGAAGATTCGTTGCAATTCTCCTCGAGGACGACCCGGATTCGCCGGGAAAGCCTGTGCTGTGGCGTTGAAGCCGTAGTATCCCCCCTTCACTCTTGACATCGCAAGTCGGTGCCCTCGAGACCACTGTCGACTTCCTCTCCACTTGGCTGCTTCAAGTCTCGTTTGACCATGAACCGACTTGGAGGATGGCTCCGCTCAGGCAAGCCTGCCGACGATGCCAGTGACAGTGACTCCTCGCGGGACACTGTGGCCAAGGAGATGGAGGACATCGACGATGCCATGAAGTCGGCGGCGCTGATCATGAACGATGACATCGACGGCGCCATCGAGCGTCTGCAGTCGGGGAACTCGTCGTTCCACCTGCTCGGCCAGGCTGTCAGCACCTTCTTGCGCTCTGTGCTCGGCTTCGAGAAGCAAGTGATGACGGAAACCGCCGAGAGGCTGACGTCTCTCGAGGCGAAGGCTTGGACGGACTTCAAAAAGGCCCAGAAGCACGGCAAGGCTCGTTGCGGGAGTCAGCTGTACCCCCCGGGAACAGAGTATGAGCTCGTGCGAGCGGAGACGCAGTTGATGAGTGCCGTCGTCGGCGTTCTCCACGAGAGCGTGATTGAGGCGATGAAGAGCTTCTATAAGATGAGAAAGGCCTTCGTCACGCTGGACGGGATCATTCAAGCCGAGGAACGGGCCATGGCCAGTGGTGGCAAGTTGTCCGCTGCGTCGTCGAAATTGGCCGTCAACGAGACCCCGGAGGAGTCCAAGAACGATGGCCTGCTGGATGTGCCCGATGCTACGGGCGGTGCGTCTGGGTCGCAAACCCCGGTGCTTCCCTCCGGCGCCACGACGCCGGGCGACGAGAACTTCAGACAGCTCGAGATCAACGAGGAGCTCGCGGCGCCGCCCCTCAGGGTCAAGTCGAGGGGATTAGACTCCGAACCCACCCTTCTGGACAACCCTCTCGACGTCTTTGTGCACTCTGGCGCCAACATGTGTTTTGGGGTGATGCTCCTCATCCTGTCTCTCCTCCCGCCTGCCTTCTCGCGAATTCTGTCCGTCGTTGGCTTCCGCGGAGACCGGGATCGTGGTGTGCGTATGCTCTGGCGGTCGACTGCGTACAACAACCTGAACGGTGCTGTGGCGGGCATGACTCTGCTGGCGTACTACAACGGCATCCTCGGAGTGGTGGATATTCTGCCTGACGAAAAAGACTTTGACGAGCACGCAGAAACGGTTGGGCCGCCTAGAGACAAGTGCGATCATCTCTTGTTGACGATGCGTCTCCGCTACCCGGATTCGAGGCTCTGGCTTGTGGAGGAAGCACGACAACACTCCAACGAGCACAACCTCTCCAAAGCGATTGAGGTACTGACGACGGGAGCTGAATCCAAGATGAAACAAGTCGCTGCCCTCAACAACTTTGAGCTGTCCTGTACTGCTTTATTCATTCAGGATTGGAACCTGATGCGCGATTCGTTCCTCCTCTGCAAGGAGAAGAACGACTGGAGTCCTGCATTGTACTACTACATGGCTGGAATTTCTTCCCTCGAACTTTACCGCGACGCGTTCCACAAAGGCGACGAGACCGAGGCACGCCTGCAGAAGAAGAAGGCGGAGGAATACATCCGCGCAGCTCCCCCCCTGGTCGGCAAGAAGAAGTTCATGGCGCGACAGCTGCCGTTTGAGTCATTTGTGCAACGAAAGATTCAGAAGTGGGAGGACAGAGCCAAGGCGTTCAAGATCGACCTCGCGGATGCCGCCGGAGCGAGCCCGGCCATCGAGATGTCTTACATGTACAACGGCCCGAAGCGGATGGGCCCCGTCGATTTGGAGCGCGCTCGGGAGAATCTCAAGTGGGAGAGGTGCACCGCGAAGCCCGAGGTCGTGGAGAAGATCAAGGAGGAGGTTGACGAGATGGGAACCTGGGCGCTGTGCGAGGCGGCTCTGTCGCGGAGGTTGGGCAAGTGTGATGAGGCGCGGGAGATGTTGGAGACCCATGTTCTCAAGCACGATCGGTAATGAGTCCCCAATGTCTCAGCCGCAGAAGGTCGCTAACTTTGTGTGCTCAGAAACGCTTTCAAGGGTCCCACCAAGGACGACTACGTCCTCGCGGCTGGCATCTACGAAGTGGGCGCCATCGCCTGGACTGAATGCTGCAACCCGCCCGAGGGCACACCCGAGGAAGTGACGGCCTATCGAAAGGAGAAGATGGAGGAATGTCAGAAGCAGCTCGACACGGTCAAGGTGTGGGAGGCGTATTTGCTTGATGCCAGAATCGGCATGAGGGTGCAGAGCGGGTTGGAGACGTTGAAGTGGTTTAGAACCAGGATGGAGTTCGAATGATGGGTTTAAGGGTGTGGAAGGGGATCCGCATTCCTCGGGGCTGGGAAAGTCATTTTTGTCGGCATGGGCGTTGAGGATTGTGATAGACACTCCTGGATAGGCAATAAATATGAGAGGAGGCAATAAATACGAACACGGTTGGTATCTCGCTAACGACAGCCTCCGACATAACCTAGACACGCGCCTTCGAACCAATACGTACAGCAGTTCGTGAAACCTAATCAGCCCTCCGGGCTGTCCTCTTTCTCGTGCTCCTCCTCAACCCGGTGCCATCCCCGTTCCGTAACGCATCAACGCCACTCTGAATCAGCCCAGCCCCCTGGCTGGCCTTCCGCGCGCTTCGCTCCTTGACTTGATGCTTGTCCGCCTCAGCCCTCACATCGTCGAGAACGTCCCGCCCCTGGCTCGTCCCGTTGAACCAGTCCAGCAGTCCCCAGTCCCCGTAGTTCGCGGATCCTTTGCTGGCATAGTGAATCGCCTGGCGCTGGACGATCCCCCCCATGATGATGCCCGGGACGATGGCGTAGCCGGACATGGCGAGGGTTTCTTGGGCGGTGCAGAGCGCGACGAAGAGGAAGTAGGTGAGCAGATGCGGACGGAGGACGAGAGCGGGGAGGAAGACGGGGAGGAACCGGTGGAGGAGCAGGGGGAGCGGGTGGTCGGTGAACAGCTGGAGACTGAATGGGGAGCCGGTGTAGGTGTGGGCGAAGCTTTGGTGTTGTTTGGATATGTACGAGGACCGACGGGAGTGGAGGATGAAGCGGTGGATGTAGTAGACCAGAGTCTCACGAACGGTGAGGAGAAGGAGAATGTGCTTGGCCATCTGCCAGGGGAGAGGCAATGTTGTGCTCGTTTTGAAGGGCGTTTCGTGAAGGGCATACGTGAGTCCCAAGCTCAGCAACCCTTCGATGACCGTCATTATGCCCAAGTTCAGCACCCCCAACCCCAACAACCTCCCCATCCTATTCGCCTCCCGCGGCGGTAGGGCACTTCTCCCGCCGAACTTGATGCTCTCAGCCAAGCTCGGTACGCCTAAATCCAAGGCGAGAGTGACGAGCGAGGGTATAAGCCATATGACCCCGCGCAAGGCTAGGACGCCTCCGATGTGGACGTGGAGGGGTGAGTGGGAGAGGATGAGGGTCGACCATGTCATGTAGAAGAAGAGGAGGTTGAGGGAGGTGGACCAGGATGTTAGGGAGGGGGCGAAGATGTAGGTTGCCAGAGGGAGGGAGAAGAGGACGTCCATGATGGGAGTGTTGGTGTAGTAGTGTAGTGGGTGTTAGTACTAGGTGGTGTCGCGTATAGCACTTGGACTGAGGAATACTCTTGAACTCATGGACATGACCAAAGAAGCATACAGCGATGTAAACGGAACAAATCTCACTTGAGATCAACGCAGCCATCCCAATCAACCAGGCTCCTCGGAAGCCATGACGTTTCGCAACGGGAAACTTGAAGTTGGAGGGTAAGATAAGTGTGGCTGGTGCGATGACGTAGTTGTGGCAGAAGTCCCAAGACGCTGGACGATGGGGCTGGTGGCCGTTGGGAGTGGGCGACGAGGGATTGGCATGCATACATGGCACGCACCTGAAACGAGAAACGGCATGCCTAAATTGGTAGCATAATATGTAGGACATATAGAGCTAAAATAATAGTCTTGAAGTGTATATTTTAGTATCGGAGGTTTCTTTCGTCACATACATTGAGCACCTGGTCCCTGCCGCAGGTCAAGGCTGAGGGTGCCGTCGTCGTGATCCAGAACGCGAGCCTCGATACCCTTTACCTACCTGTGTTCTCGGCCATCGATGTCGGTGCATTCGGTGTGCTGTGCCGTTTCTTCAGTCGCGAGATTGGTTTCGACCGAACAATCTCGAGATGGAATGGAGGAGTTTGAGTTTTCTAAAAACGGTTGGCCAGAGCCGGGGCCAGAGCTGTCTAGAAGAAGCGTTCAGGTTAAGGTTTCGATATGCCCTGAACGCCCGCCCGAGAAGGTTCGGTACCTTGGAGGAGGGGGGGAGGGGGCTAATCTGCGTTCCGCATGTGCTCCGATATGAAGAGAGATTGTCAGGCAATACTCGGGCTCTACGGACCCAGCTACGAGTCCGGATAGGGGACGCACGCACGATGAAGGCA
>JAMYIC010001632.1:4847-30730 GCA_024112705.1 Microcera coccophila
CGGTTCCTTCGTTGCTAATCCAGATATAGTCGCTATACTCTTGAGTTCGTCGGATTTCATCGTCGCTGACGCCGAGGTCGTCACGAGGAATCCAGACCGTAGGCCGGCGAGCTCGGAGAGCTGCGTGCTGGAAGGCGTGACGTGTGAGCAAGTCTCGCTCATCAGGAGTGAGGTCCTCGATTTCGTCGTGGATTCCTCCGAATAGCGCATCTCCGATAGCAGCCTGAGCCTCAAGATCTTTCTGGCGCTGCATTCGCCGATATTCTGATGCTCTCTTGCTCTTGACTTTATCCTTGTTTATTGCCGCAAGCTTACGCAGCTGGTGACCTCCACCCTTGGCCCATGTTCCCACCTGCTTCACTGGCTTCTTCACTCGGCGCAGGGAGCCAAACCGGCGCATCTCGGTACCATTCTCTTGTTGCCCCTTTTCGGTGCCGCCATTTTCACCCTCAAGTTCGTCCTCTGTCATGTCCTCATCTTCTTCATCGACAAGGCCGAGGCGGCGGTCTTGGGCGCGCTGGAACGCCTCATCACGGAGGACCGCCTCATCTTCGAAAGTGATGGGTAGGTATCGGAAGAGCGGTGCAAATGCCATATTCAACAGCACTTGATAGATGGCTGTCAAGAGCCCCACCACGATCATGATGATACCATGGGTTGTGCAACTGTTTTTGCCGTTCTCGTCCGAAACTATGAAGAAGAGACCAGCCATACAAAGCTCCATAACGTAAATGCCGGTAAAGGTTTGGTTAATGGCACGGGGGTAGAGGACTCCACCGGTATCGTGTTCGAACCGCGTGACATAGAGCATTGCGTATCGTTGAGCGAGCCACAAGAGACTAAAAGTGATAATCGCGAAAATGGAAATGAGAGGAGCAATAACGCAATAGACTAAAGCGATGCAAGCGAAATTGGTGTAAACAGGGAAGAAAGCACCCCATTTGACCTGGCTAAGCTTGGTATTTCGAGTCCACTTGTTACGTGCTGTGCTGTCGAACATCCGAGCGATGAGGTACCATACCAGGAGGGCCCCAATTTGAAGAAGAGTACCGGAACTAGTAGAAAGCGCCTGAAGAATCATGTAAGAGAAAAAGTAGTTAGCAGCCTTGGGCAGGTTCGTCGCCAAGAGATCGAGAACAGCGTTGACGGTCTTTAGCTGTTGAACGTTGTTGACCAATTGGTCAATAGATGCAGCGAAGAAAGACGCAATTGAGACGATAAGGAAGACTTGGACGAAGAGGAAGATGAAGTAGAAGACTTGGACAAACTCAATCTTCTGGGACTTGGTCTTGGCTCCCCTGAATTCAGCAAGAAAGTCGAGAATAATCGGGATTAAGAACAGCAGCAGGCCAAGCACTGCGGCTGGCAAGACACCAGAGATGGCCTTCGCCGCATTTTCCAGAGTCTGGTTTTCCTTGACAAAAGAGAGCCAGTCGTTGTTCTGAATGAGGGTATCCAGCTGGCTCAGAGCCGCCGTCCAGGCCACAGGGATAGCCCACAGAAAGATCATAGCAGACACAACGGCAAACACGCCTGCGGTTCGCGACCATTCCTGCCACCAAGACATTGCCATGTTATCCCAAATGACATCCTTGGGAGAAATCTCACAAATTCGTGGGGCCATTTGCTTGGGGACATGGTGAATAGTGCTTTGACACGCCATGTGGGCTGCAACTTGATGGTTGAACTGGATAAAGGCCGAGCTCATCAAAGGGAATCGTTCGGGATGGGCTTGGTCCTCTTCGATCTCCACGTTGAGGCGAGCCAGCTGCTCTCGACACCAGTAAATCGTGTCTACCTTTTTGGTGACAAAAGGGATACCAAATAGCCAGGTTTTCCCAAAGAGCGGAAGGTGATGTGTGGGGCGGTCCTTCTTCTTAAGATACGCCTCCCACACAGCTGGCTCTTCCTGGTCCTCTTTGTAGTCGGAGTTGTAAGCCTGAGAGTATTCATAGGTCTCTTCATCGTCATCACCCATGAAAGGAATGAGCGATTTGATCCTTTTCCCCAGGGGTTTCTTCTCATTGGCCTTGCGTGTCATGTAATCCTCGGCTTCGTAACCCTGGGGTACGGGAGAGGCATAACCACCCGAGGGTGGTTTCCAGAATTGCCACCATTTGGTCTCCTCCTTGATGTACATGTCATCGATATTCTCGAGCTTTCGAACTGTATTTCCGCCAAAGGGATCCTGCGAGGCCTGCGACCGGAATTGTCTAGCGGACTCAGTAGAAACTCCAGAGGCATCACGGCGATGCGTTCGTAGCGTGTCAGACGCGGACGGGCGAGGGGCGTGCTCATCAACTGAAACACGGAGCTTGTATCGATCAGAAGCTCTGGAAGCACTGCGATCGGGCTCATTTCCGTTAATTCCCGTGAACCCGTTTGTAGTTTCCAGAGTGCCGTCCACCTCATGGCTGGCCTTGGTGACAATTCCTTTCAGACCTTGGCCAACTTTGGTAAGAGGATCCACGAGAAAGGGGATTTTGGCTAATTTCGATTGATTGCGTTCATCCTCTTCATGTTGGTGGTCGTGACCCTGCTCCATCGTCTCATGTCTAGACTCGCGGACACCCGCATCCACTGTGTGAGGAACGTCATGCTTGTCTCCAGCCGCGGTGCCTTCGGCGCTGTTAGCCATTCGCTGAGCCTCCTGATCTTCTTGCGCTTTACGCGCTGCCTTTTCCTCCTTTGAGAGGTTGCCAAGATTCATATCCCTACGATGCTTCTTTTCTTCAACGTTTCTCTTTTTAAGCTGGGCCTTCTTTGCGTCCCTGATGAGGTCCGTCTCTGCAGACTCAAGCTTCGAATGAATCTCATCCCGAATATGAATCTTGTCGAGAAGTTTGGACAGATCACGGTTCAGCCAGATGTTTCTAACACCTCCAGGGAACACGTCGAAGAGACCTCTCAAGGCTTCCTCGCTGAGCCACTTCTCGGGGATTGAATTCACGAGGACAGTCGTTGCCGACGCCCTCAGGCGATGTTCGGCGCTAGTGAGGTAGTCCTGTCGAACCTTGATGTATACCCGAAGTTCGAAGAAGAAGACGCCACAAACCCAAATTACCACCAGAATGGCCATGAGGAGATGGGCGCCGTAGCGGTTCGTATGCGATGGACTGACATTGCCCCATGCCAAAGTATCTAGGCCTGTCGGCGTCGTAGAAGAGTTCCTCCTAGAAGTCTCATTTTGCTTAACGTCAATGTCATGGCCTCTTCCATTGATATAGTTTATGGGGATCAGAATAGGCATAACGATGGCGCAGATAGGAATGAAGATAACCAGAAGGGTCTTCAAGTAACGGAGGAAGAAGTAGGCGTCGAGACCGCATTTGTCGATGACTTCACGATCGCTAAATTTGAACAGAGTCTTTATCATTCCGATAAACGTTCTCGGCGGCGATGGGGTTCGCTCTCGCTCAGGTACAAGGTAAGTTTTGGGTTTACTAGATTCGAAGTTAGTTTTCAGCGAGGGCTCTACAGGAGGCCTCAACATACAAAATTCGAGCCAACTTGTTGCGTAGAATCAGGAATAGCAGAATCTGGCCAGCAAATACTGCCAAGGCAACACCCACGGCCGTGAGGAAGCTGACGATACCAATTCCCTGATCATCTTGTCCGGAGCCAGCTTGATTACTTTGATGTGTTGAAGTCGGTCCAACAGTCGACTCTGCCGTGCTAGAAGGCGATAATGTTCCTGCTTCGCTGCCACTGGCCAGACTTGCAGATGTTGAGAGAACCGATGAAGCGGCAGAGCTCGCAAGGGAGCTAGCTATGGATGACAGCGAGCTCGTCAACGACGCCGTACGATCCGAAGCGCTCGAGGACATTTTGGAGGACTGCTCGCGTGCGTGCAGGTTGTAGGATAATGAGGTGATGTTGATGCCCCGGGTGGGCTAGGCGAAAGGGGTCGCTAACAATTCAACAAGCGTAGTGAATGTCGGTGCTGGTGTTCATAAACCTGTAGGAAAGGCCATCACAGCCAGTTGCGAATACAGCGCATCGAGAGCACAAGAGTCTTAGAGAAGAGGTCATGAAAGTTAGGGCGAGAGACGCAGAAAGAATGGCGGTTTGGCCCAAAGAGGTGCTAAAGCAGTAGCACACCGCGCCATGATTGGCTGCTATTCCCAGTAAACAAGCCCCCTGGGATTCGGAAACTGGGCAGCGGACCCTGTAATCTGTGACATCAGAGGCTTCATTGGCCGCCATTAGCGGCGAAACAGACCCCTGCTTTGTCATGCCGCTAGAATTCTGGTTCACCAGAGCGCTGAGTCTTTATTGTTTGGCTTTCGCGAGCGGTAACATGAAACTCGATAAGAGAGCAGCCGCCCTTTGACGCCGCGCCACAGTAACAAAATAGAAACTCGTGAGCCGCGCGCTTGCAAAGAATAGAAAAGAACAGACAACAAAAGAGGGTCTCCTTTGTCCAGGATTCCTTCTTCCGGACTCGTAGTTGGTCCCCCGGTCTAAGTGTTAGCCTATGTCTCGCTATCTTGTAGGGCACGGAGGGGGTAATCTGTGGGTTGCAGCGATGGGAAATCCTGTCAACAACTGCGACAATCTCTAGAGGCTATTGGCTGTGATACCCGACATGGTTTTGCTCGGCTAGACGATCGGTTACGCTCGGAACCCTGGCAATCAGTGCAAGGCCCTGCTTCATGAAGGTACCTACCTCGTACAGCAAAGGTGGGCAGCATGACTACGCACCGTCTCCTTGCAACATCCGTCTTAAACAGAGCGGGCGTCATCTCTAATTTCATCCAATTTTTAGTTCATGGATCCTGAAGGCGATTTTCATCAATCTCTCATTTGACGATGCACAAGCATGTCACTCCGCTAAGTCGCGTCTGATTCGCCCCCGATCCTGGGGATGGAGTCGAGCCTCCTGTCGTCGTGGCATCAACGTCTCCCTCGTCTCCAAACCGGCTCGCCTTCTTTCAGCAGCAGCGACGCATGAAAACAAGTCGCATCGAATAAGCACCCTACAACGGTGTTCATTGACCATCTTGGGAATGGACGACTCCCAAGGCGGTCTTAACAGGGACCACGCTGCAACGTCATGGGCGGGGATGGTCCCCCCTATTAGAACTCCATGACAAGCATGTTCCTCCTACCCTACATCAAATTGTCCGTGGCAAATGTACATCACTCACGTCTAGTGTACCGAAAATTTGCTGGGCATATATACTTTGCTATTCCCTTAAACATATATCTATTAAGCTGCGGACCTCACAATGTCATGACCTCCAGAGTGCGAAGAGCACGTCCACGGCAGACTGGGCCATGAAAACCTCGCCTGACGAAAACGAGCTGATACAACCTCATTTCGTAGACATGCTCTGCGCATACCAATTGAACCGCAATCAACAATGTAATATATTAATGAAGGGGATATCATGTGCAGTGTTTTGCAGGAGGAATTACAAGTCGTTGCGAAGTCAAGTTGAATAAAATAGTTCCCCAACGCCCCAAAGAAAAACCGTATTGACAATTCGGACCGCAATTCTGATTCGTTCAGCTCCCTGCGCTCGAGCGTCTGCTTCTAGTTGTGGAAGGGTGGTGGATGATATGTGCGAGCTTGAGGAGGGCAATGGTCCTGCCGAGAAAACCCTAGCAATCTTCCTAGCGCCATGATGATGTTGCTTCATCCACGAAATTCGCTTAAAAGAGACAATCCAAGCAACAACAGCATGCTAGACCAGCCAGCAGACCCTCTACCAGACCAGGACCCCTTCTCCTATCGTCTTGGTAGTAGCCCTGAGGCGCGTACCCTGGCTGTCCATACGGGCCTTGTTGAGGAGGATATGGTCCTTGTTGCTGGTTGTAGTAGCCCATCTGAGGCGGGCCTTGCTGGTAGTAGCCTTGTTGCTGGCCATATCCTTGTTGTTGTTGGCCATAGCCTTGTTGTTGCTGGCCGTAACCACTTTGCTGGCCCTGATGATATGGATCTTGGTAACCTCCATACGCAGGCTGCGGAGGATGCGGGGGAGCGCCGTACGCGGGAGGGTCGTCGGCTTTGTAGGCCATTGTTGGCAAACTCGAAACCTGGACGAAAGGAGATGACGTAGAGAAATAGGAGGTCGCGAAGTCAAGGCTCACCGGCAGCCCAGACTGAGTGAGAGCTGCGTTGTACGCGAAGGCGTAAATGGCAAGAAGTGTATATTGGATGGAAGGAGAAGAAAAAAAGTTGTTGGTGATGAAGTGGATGGCGAGGAGCAAAACTAAACTGATTATCCCGTGTTCAAACTCTCCCTGTCTCACATGGCCAAGACACGCCACAAAATTGCCGTTGATGATTACGTGGGTGCGAGGGGGCTGCGCCACCCTTGGCTCTGCCTAACCGAGGCCAGAAGCGCTTGTCGAACGCGTCCTTCTGGTTTCCGTAAGATGCGACGTCGCTCACAGAAAGAACCCATCAACAAGTCCCGGGTTGGAATCAATAGAATCACCGAGCACAATCGCCCCTTCAACCTCAGTTCGACCTCTCGTTGGGTGGATTGCTTTGCGGGGCATCGGGGTTGTGGAGTCTAGACCAGAAGTTCTCATCCATGATCCGAAGCAATATACGCCACACTTTAACCCTCAAACGTTTCCAGTTTTACCCAGCTGCCGGTGCTTCCGATTCAACAGTAGCAACGACGGAGCGGGATCACCCTGCTTCGTAATAGTGTGATGCGACGAAACTCGTTGCTATCGGAACTACCCTCCGGCGGCAAAGATTCTAACTCCGGCCTTGGAACTTGGAGAGATGGAATCTCACGTGACCGAGATATGTGGCTTTCACGTTAAGCTCGTCCCTGTGGCTTGACACCGCCCCACCAAAGTCAACCGCCGCACCACGAAAAAGTGATTAAATTCATTCATCGACGAGAAACCCCACGCCCACGATCTCCCCCGCGAAGACCGAATTACGTCGTTTTAGAGCATCCCAGCGATACCGAAAAATTCACCCGAATTCAACAAATCCATCATGGCTACCGCAGCGGCTATCAAGCCCAAGTAAGTACCGTTCGGGCTACCAGGAGACCAAGATATTCCATGACTAACCCCACCATCAAAAAGGCACGACTGGGCTGACGACGACGATAACGAGGAGACATCCTCCGACCTCCCCCCTCCTCAGACCATTTCCAACAAGGACGGCACCAAGACTATCATCACATTCGTATACAATGAAGATGGCCAGAAGGTCAAGACCACCCGCCGCATTCGCTACACCACTCACAAGGAGACGGTAAATCCTCGTGTCGCCGACCGAAAAACATGGAGCAAGTTCGGCCAGAGCGCCAAGGATCCTGCTGGCCCTGCCCCTGATACCACTTCTGTAGGCGAGAACATCATCTTCCGACCGAGTGTCAACTGGCGAAAGGATGCCAAGGACGAGACCGCCGACCCGAATGCGCAGGCTATGAAGGACAAGCTGAAGGACAAGAAGGTCAAGTGTCGTATTTGCAATGGCGAACATTTCACAGCTAGATGTCCGTACAAGGACACTATGGCGCCCATTGGAGAAGCTGGCAGTGCGGATGTTGCTTCTGGCATGGGAGACGAGCCTTCAGCGGCTGCTTCTGCTGCGGGCAAGAAGGGCTCCTACGTGCCCCCGGCTTTGCGTGGAGGGCCCGGCGGCGCAGCGGCCGGAGAGCGGATGGGCGGATCCAAGTATGGCGAGAGAGACGATTTCGCCACGCTGCGTGTCACAAACGTGAGTATTGTTATAACGCGTCACACGATTAGACCTATCTAACATTCGATGCTAGGTTTCTGAGATGGCCGAGGAGGGAGAACTTCGAGACATGTTCGAGCGGTTTGGTCGGGTTACTAGAGTGTTCCTTGCGAAGGACCGAGAAACTGGCATGGCCAAGGGATTCGCTTTTATCAGCTTCGCGGATCGCAACGACGCGGTCAAGGCTTGCAACAAGATGGATGGGTTTGGTTTCAAGCATCTTATTCTCAGGGTGGAGTTTGCCAAAAAGGCTCAGTAGGCTAACCAATCTTGTTCATGTCATGGGAAACTTAGGGGTACGGTAATGCATTGGTCGAGGAGTTTTCCTCATGGTTCGACGAATGTTTGAGTATGATGCTCGATTGATGGTTTGACTCGTGATTTCTTTCTCGCTCCTGCGAGGTAAGGAAGACGAGGTATTTCAGTATAATGTTCACGACGAATGTTGACGGTGAGGGCAGTGAGATGAGACAATCGAAGGCCCTCTCGAGTCTTTTGGCTCACCTAACTTTTCGGACAGTAAGGTGGAACTTTGGCTTGAGAACCGTACAATAATGTCGACGACAGAAACGTTAGAGCTTATTCGCTGTGGCATAACTCTGGCGGTAACCATGAGGGTAGCTTTCACGTATATAAGGATCCGGGGTGTCTGTCTTGAGGGGTATTGATTGACCTTGGTGGTTTTGTGTGCGAATACGCTCGTATTTTGCAGCTGATAGAATATTGTCGTTTTATGACCACATGATCTTGGACAACATTTGAACTCTTTGTTTTTGTCGTCGCCCATAGTCCTGTTGCGAGCGATAGTCAGATGCTCAATGGTCTGCATCACTGAGCCTACGGAACCGAAGCCACGGATGGACTTCACCGCTTAACGGTGAGAGTCTCTGTCGCCCCAATGCAAGTTGGCATGAGAGGAATGATTTGCCAGAATGGCGCATCCATGCACGAATGAAGGAGCAAAGTCCGGAAGATTTGTTGAGGGACTTGGGTTTGAGACATGCAGTTTCGATAGTTTCACACCGTACTTAATAGGAACGCTGAATGTTCGTCAGGAGTCGTCTTAAATGAATGATGTTGCCCTTCTTGCGGTATCTTACGAGAACATGTTAGACTATTCGCTAACCGGTGGAATGGAGTGGTAAAGGGCACAGGATAGGATGCAAAAGAAGCTAGCCTTACCGAGGGAGCAAGAAGCAAGAAGCAAGGGGAGCAAGAGCAAGGAGCATGGAACAGGGAGCGAGGGGCAGGGAGTATGCAGTATGGTGCAAGGGGCAAGGGGCAAGGAAGCTTTGGACTTTGGGCTTTGAGCACCACCTGCAGCTCATGAGGTTGTACGGAGTACCGACCTGAGGCGTGAAGCATTCCTCAAACTCATCTTGCAGCGATCTAGACCCGCGGCTGGTTAGAAATCTAAACATGCCTCTATTGACGTCTAGTTAGAGCTTGACTCGGGGATATCTTAGTAAAATCCCTTTGAGGTAAAGTTGTCCCTGCCCGCCTCTGGATCTCAATTGGGGCCTTGAGCACGCGATCGCTGGGTGGTGTGGGTTGAGGGGGAACCACCAAACGCCCCCCCCCACGGTTCGGTTCTGGGCTGGACCCCTTGGCAAAGCCCGTCTTCCAGGGAGGCTTGAGCCGTTGGTGAGCGATGGCCTGGAGAATGCACTTTAATGCATGGCTGAGGGAAAGTAGAAGGATTCATTGGACCCTCGTGTCGCGATGGTCGATCATCTCACCACACCTACAACACGCCCACAGCGCGCCCACCCACAGCGTCCACCCACCACCCACAGCACTTACAGCACACCCACATACAACGCGCCAGTAGCCTCCTTTCTTCCCCGCGTCCTGTTGCACCGCAGGACTCCCTTGAAAGGGGGAACGCATTTCCTCTATGGGAGGACTGGCTCTGGTCTTAACCGGACGCCGGCCTCGACGCACTCTCGCAGAGGCTTGCATTGGAGTCTCGACACTATTCCCTCCCTGAATTCAGGCCTCAGTCGCAGCAATAGGACATCTCATGTCGGTTCCATTGCTAAAAGGCGCCCCCTGCAGGCCACTGTGGAGCCCTTTGACGTCTCGCCGCTCTAAAAGCCTCTAAAAGCCTCTAAAAGCGCGTGGAGCTTGGTAACTCCCACGAATACCACAGAGCTCCCTCCCAACAATTGCCCACACTCGCACTTCAGCTTCTGGATTTTCGTTCTTCTTCTCCTTCTTCCTCTTCTTCTCCTTCCTCTTCTCGTTTTACTTCCTGAGCCTTCTCAACGCATGGCGAAACTTGACCAAAATTTCCGGTTCTTCAACATCACTCTTCAATAATTCTTCCACCCAATCAAGCCCGGTCAGAAGTCATTGGCCATGAGTACCGCCGCTGATCTTCCGTCTGATCAGTCTGAGCTGCGGCTTCGGCAGGCCCGTGGTGCAGCGACAGCGGCAGCGGCACCAACGGTCGCCTCCGAACATGATGGCCCGGACCTGTCTGACGATCAGGGCTCTGAGACGTCCCCAAATGACAAGGGGAAAAAGACATATGGCCGAACTCCCGACGGGACAGGTACGTTGTCGCCAAGAGGGTGGTTCCCCAGGTGCTGTCGGTGGTGGTGTCGGTGCTGTGCGCTGACTTTCACGTGCTAAAAACAGCCTTTGTTGTGCCTGTCACCCATGACATGGTCTCTCAGCTCCTTGATCCTCGACAACCTAAAAACTTGTCTGACGCGCTCGTCTTGGGTATCCTGGCTCTCCACGTCCTGGCTGCCTGTTATGTCCCGGCTCAGTGGAAGCGACTCGTCTTCGGGGTCATCTTCTTGTTCTGGCGAGCATGCTACAATGTGGGCATCGGCGTGCTGTTGCACATCCAGTCTCACCACCGCCGCTTGATCACTTGGGCTCAACGATGGAAACTCTTTGAGCACCCAAGCACTGGCAAGAACCCGCGACCATGGCTTTACAATCTCCTCAAGCGAGAGCTTGAGGCGAAGATCCCCGAGGACTATGAGTTTGAAAAGGCCCCTCTCGAGTACAACACTTGGTTGCTTTTCCGACGGGTTGTTGACCTGACCCTAATGTGTGATTTCGTGTCATATTGCCTTTTCGCCATTGTCTGTGCCCGTGTTGTCGAGGGCGAGGGCGCCTTGACCGGTGCTGCCCGATGGCTTATTGGCATTGCCCTCATTGGCTTCAATCTTTGGGTGAAACTTGATGCACACCGAGTTGTCAAAGACTTCGCGTGGTATTGGGGTGACTTTTTCTACCTTATTGATCAAGACTTGACCTTTGACGGTGTCTTTGAAATGGCTCCTCACCCCATGTACTCAATTGGCTATGCAGGCTACTATGGTATCTCCATGTTGGCCGCCAGCTACCCGGTTCTCTTCATCTCGATATTCGCCCATGCAACGCAATTTGCTTTCTTGATACTTGTCGAGAACCCTCATATCGAGAAGACTTACAATCCTCCTGTGCCCCGCAAGCGAAGTGCCTCACTTAGCCAAAGTGACCCGGGGGCCCTCTCTGAGACGTTGTCCATTGACACCCCAATCGATCAACCGGTTTCTTCGCCCTCCACCCAGAAGGAATCTCCTACTCCAGTTCACGGCCTTGTCGGCTTCAACAACATCGACCTGTTCCGAGTGCCTGATTGTACCGTCATCATTGTGCCGGCGTATATCGCCACTCTCGCCCTCGTGACACCGTCGACTCCCGTGTGGCAGGCAATCTTCATTGCTCATGCATTGGCCTGGCGCCTTTGGTACCATTTTGGTCTCGGCGTCATACTTGATAAGCAATCCAAGACGAAAATGTGGACCCGGCACTTCCTCAAGTATGGCGAGAGTGCTGGTGAGGCATGGCGTCAGTGGAAGGCCATGTACCATATCAGCATGATTATGTGCAACGCCTCGTTCGCCGCCGCATGCTGGAAGGTGTACTCATTTCCGGCCGACTGGGACTATGGCTGGGTGTTGCTCAAACACGTGATCGGAGCTGGCTTAATCGCTCTTCAAATGTGGACTGCGTTCAGCGTCTATGATTCTCTCGGCGAATTCGGATGGTTCTGTGGTGACTTCTTCTTTGACCAGAAGGCCAAGCTTCAGTACACGTCCATCTACCGATTCCTCAACAATCCGGAAAGAGTGTTTGGAATCGCCGGACTATGGGGAGCCGCTGTCATCACTTGGAGTCCAGCAATCTTCTTGATGGCCCTGGTTAGCCAACTTCTCACGCTCTATTATGTCTCTTACGTTGAGCGACCTCACATGCGGAAGATTTACGGCAGAAGTCTCCGACGAGAGGCTGGCCTCACCAAGTTCATCAAGCGCTCGCTGCCTCCACCTGTCAAGACGCTCCAGGAGAGTGTAGACAAGGTTCTAGATGACACGGCCCATTTTGTTGAGGACTTTCTGGACACTGCTCGACCTAAGTTCGCCGCCGGCGTTAAGACTGTCGTCCGTGATACTTCGGCCCTGTTCAACATGGCTCCTGCGCGACTCACCCTCACGAGAATCGCTCCCGACTTGGCTGGCCGAAACCCTAAGCATTACTCACTCACCGTGGAAGGAACTCCTTCACTTCATTCGTCCTTTGAGGGCAAGGCCACCGGGAAAGAGAGTTTACCCGGTAGATTTAACAAGGACGTTAAGACTATGACCTACGAGTACGGTACTCCCTTGAGAGTCAAGTGGAGCGCTCCAGCCAACCACAGCAAGAAGGATTGGATCGGTCTCTACATGGTCACGGACAATCGCTCTCGGGAAACGACGGAAGTTCCATCCCTTGGGCGATGGGCTCCTACAAATACTGGGTCGTACGACGCGTTAACGGCAGACGTCAGCATTGCCGTGACGGAACATCCAATCTCGAGACCCGAGTTTTCTGATGCTGAATTGGTTGAGGGTGAGGTGGTATTCCATGGCGACAAACTTTGGTGGACTCAAGGCGTCTTCGAGTTCCGATACCATCATGATGGCAAACATAGCGCCATGGCTATTTCAGAACCGTTTGAGATCCGAATTGGCAAGTTTGCCGAGGAAGACGTGGATATCGACTTGAAGGGCATGTACGAGGCAGCAGTTGAGTCAGCTCTCCTCCCTCTCGTACAAAACTGCCTAGATCGTGACCCCGACATTGCTCCCAACAAGGTTGATGAACCATTCGGTGGCCATGTCGAGCGTGACGGCAAGTATGCGAAGAGGGTTGTCTATGCTATCCGGGAAATGTTTGGCATAGAATTTGCGCCCGCTGTTTTAGCTGCAGATGGCAACGTGAGAAAGCTGGCTTGGCGGATCTGCAACGCGAAGGAGGTCTTGGTGAGTTGTTCCTACAGTCGACTTCGAGGAAGCATCACTAACAATCCCTCAGGCGCCATACAGCATGTCTAAATCTAGAGGCACAACAACACCCGCGGCACAAGACTTCCCTATCGAAAAGGCGTGAGGGGAGTGCGATGAAAGTTTGGTTGACCAGATACGGAGGATGGATTTCAACAAGCAGAAGAAAGTCGATTAGTTGCACGTAAATGATACCACTGGACACTAAGTCCCAAGCGAATATTATCCCATTCAACTGGAACATGTATGGCATAGCTTTTAGACTATTAATGCTTGGTGTTCGAAATCGCGTACGTTCTCTGCACCAGCTCATACACTGGTGTCCTAGGGGCCAGTAGTTAAAACCTTGCAACTAAAATGTTGTTTATTCCATTAAGATACAATAATCTGGGCTGGTCTCAAGCTGAGAAGTGCGAGAGTGTGGGCATCCGTTGCCTTCTCTTGCGTCTAGAAACGCGCGGAAAATTGTTTGTAGCGTTCGCGTTGTCCTCAGAACCGGTTTAGAGTGCGGCAGTCGAGCCACTAACTTGTCAATTGAGATTTGCTCACACCTTCTGGCTAACTTGCCATACCCAAGCCATCTCGTATTTACGAAATACAAGGGGAAATCCAAGGATAGTCTTGAACAAATAGGACCAAGGGCATTGCATGTCGGTGTTCGGCCAGGAGAATCATGTACAACTTGTGGCTTCTCCAAATGGTCTTGTAGCTGTGAGACGATTTGAGCTGCTTAGAAGTGGCATCCAGGAACAAGGAGTTGGGAACACAAGTCCTTGAGCTCCAAAGTAGGATCTAAGTGCACGGGAACATGAAGTGTCATCTGCATAGCTCTGTAGTA
Organism: Microcera coccophila; assembly: GCA_024112705.1. NCBI lineage: Eukaryota > Fungi > Ascomycota > Sordariomycetes > Hypocreales > Nectriaceae > Microcera > Microcera coccophila. The sequence continues at coordinate 18,733 of JAMYIC010001632.1, forward strand.
GTTTGAATTGATCATGGCTACCATACAAAAGTTTTGTGAAGAGCTAGGGAGACCAGGCAAAATCTGCCGTTCTCCTCGTCTTTCCTCATGCCCAATGTCGCCACACCGCCAAAACGATGTGTTTAGAGACGACGACCACGGCGACCGCCCTTTCTGCGGGTGCTGTCTGAAGGAGTAGGGGTGACATCCTCGATACGTCCAATCTTCATACCCGCACGAGCAAGGGCGCGAAGAGCTGATTGGGCACCAGGGCCGGGAGTCTTGGTACCGTTGCCGCCCTGTTCATGTCAGCAAGAGTTCTGGAACAGAGATTGGCGTCTTACAGTCGCTCGAATCTTAATATGCAAGGCGTTAATGCCGAGCTCCTTGCAGCGAACCGCGACATCCTGAGCTGCCAACATAGCACTATGACGCCCGATCAGTATCCTGCCGTCGTCGCTTATGGTATATCTCGTAGGGGCAGCTCACGCGTAAGGAGAGGATTCGTCACGGTCAGCCTTGACTTTCATGCCACCGGTGACACGGCAGATAGTCTCGCGGCCACTGGAATCACCCATGTTAGCCTATGAAACACCCAGGACACAATCAAACGAACCTCAGATCGGTAATGTGGACGAAAGTGTCATTGAAAGCTAGAAACGTTGTCAGTAGGCTAGTCCATCCGGAGAAGCCAAGTCCTTACAAGCGAATATTCTGGCCACGCCAAAAACCAGCTCCCCTATTGAACGTTAGCAATAGCGCCAGGCTGGAAACCAAAACAGCGTACCATCCCGAACCTGAGGTCCGAGGGAGATGTTCTCCTTGGGGGCGGAAACCTTGGTCTTCGGTGCCATGGTGTCGTTGTTGCGATTTGACGTGAGGATGTGGTGGGATAACGAAGATTGCATGTAGATTTTGAAAAGTTGTGGGCGAGTTCGCTTAGTAAAAGGCGGTGGGGGTAGGCAGAAAATGGCGGGGCTCGATTTTCGCCGTTGCCCTCGGAATGGAAGTGGCAGTTATAGTAGCGAGCACCTATCTTACACCTTCACTGGGCGCCCTTTGAATCCCACACCACATCACTATTATTGGTAGCACCGAGAACCACCGCGCTTGCGCTGTATTGTAAACAGACATATCCCAGTCCTTAAATCCCATGGATAAAAGCATGTATGGGAACGCCGTCGAGCAAATGCCACTGACCAAGTGCTATTGGCATCATAACATCGGGAGGCAATTGCATTGCATTCAGGTACAGTGCCTGTTGAGAACCTTGAATCCCTGTAGACGGCGAAGGAGTGGGAAGATGTTTAGTACCTAGGTACCTACCAATACAGCCGCATTCATTCGGCGGTCCGCTGAGGCGAGCCTAAGTCAGTGCGGCACGGGCACTAAACTTAATTCGCCGGCGGTTTTGACCCATCAGCCTGGAACTTGATCCTCCATCGTTTCAGCCTCCATCCGCCATTAGCCACACTCTTTGCGCCTTCGATCTCATCTCATGATGGGGTTTTCGAATTCTCTCATACGTGGTCTCTCGCTATAAATATCTACCAAGACGCTGGCGTTTAGGTGAATTTAAGGCGCTTAGACCGGGAAGTCAGTGAACTTCCTTGACCTAAGACTGCCCTCGTAGGAGATATCCGTCTGCTTACTCCCTATTCAGGAAGCACTCTAACCTCACTGCCTCCAATCCATTCAATGACTTCTAGTTATCAATCTGCTCTTCAGTCTTCATCATGAAATCTTTACCTTCTTATCGTCCTTCAAGCAGCCGCAGTCGCTTCGGTACCCATCGCAGCCTCGTCCTCCCCCTTGCCCTCCTTGCAGCCCTTCTTTTGGGCATCCTTTTCCACTGCGGCTATCATTTCTTACGCCATCTGACCTTCCTCAAGCTCATTTTGCCTCCAGGTATCGGTTCGCTTATCTCACCGTACCATGCCGCACAACTATACGTCTCGTCATACAACGGCGTTATCACTACTCTGAGTCTAAGAGGGGGGAAATTGGATATCGTCGACACGACTGAGGGCTGTGGAGAGAGCCCATCATGGTTAACAAAACATTGTGGGTCGGTGGTGTTTTGTTTGGATGAAGGGCTAAAGTCTGGCAAGGGGGGACTCACGTCATTTCATATTGGCGATGATGGGTTGTTGGAGAGGTTGAACAAAATTACGACTGAGTTCGGACCCGTGAGTGCGGTTGCATATGGTGATGACGGCAATGGACTCGCGCTGGCTCATTAGTACGTCCCACTCCTCCCTCAATTTTTGCGTCTTCTGACACCTCTCTAGCGGCGGTTCAGCCTTAACGACCTTCAAAATAAGGGATCCCAACTCCCTTACTCCCCTTGAAACCTTTAACTTCACCCTGCCTCGCCCGGGCCCTAACCCAGCACGCCAGGAAGCGCCTCATCCTCACCAAGCAGTTGTTGACCCCACTGGCAACTTCGTGCTCGTGCCCGACTTGGGTGCCGATCTTGTTAGGATCTACCACGTCGACCAGGACGAACAGACTCTGACGGAAAGCAAGCCTTTGCACGCTGCGCCAGGAAGTGGCCCCAGGCATCTCGACTTTGCGGTGCGTGGAGATACGGTCTTTATGTATCTAGTAACAGAGCTAGGAAACACGATAGTTGGATATGAGGTTACATACAGGAAAGGCTCAATGGGATTTGAGCAGATTTGGAGTAGCGGAACCCACGGCCCAGGCAAGGTCGTCCCAGAAGGCGCCGCAGCGTCGGAAGTCGTCGTCTCGGTAAGTCTTCCTGGCCTCAATAGTTTTTGCTAAGCTGACAAGCAAAAGCCTGATGCGAACTTCTTGCTCGTCTCCTCCCGCAACGAAAGTGCCCTCAGTTCCCCCAACTTGGACCTAACGAACAACGCTGCCATTCACTCTGATCCTCTCCTCAACTTTGCTATCGACAGTGTAACAGGGCATCTCCGTCTGTTGCAGGAGGTTCCGTGCGGGGGTCGAGGACCAAGACAGTTCTCTATGAACAAGGCAGGAAGTCTAGTTGCTGTGGGATTACAGAATGATGGAAGGGTTGTGGTTATGGAGAGGAATGCGAAGACCGGCATGATCGGGGAGGTTGTTGGATGGGCAGAGATTGGAGGGGAGGTCACAGCCGTGATATTCAATGAGGAAGACACCTGAATAATTCTCATTAATGTATTCTAGGGTTCCACTTAGGCATGAGTTAATTCGAATTCACATGATCGACTCGTGACGCCTCCTGGTAGGCCAAAAGCTTGAACCATGAAAACGAGAGCTGTTACCACGCGCGATTGCTGTGTAGTTCATCGTACTCCACTAACGACCGTAGAACCTCACAAGATTCGGATCCTGCAGCGCCGATTTCGCTCACCTAGCTAACCAAATGTAGTAAGAGTTTGGCTGATCAGGCTCACTTGTGGCCGTTGGTTGGCTCCGGGAGTAATTTATGGGCTTTCCCGATGCGCTACAGGATCCGAATTTCGTGAGATTCTATAGCCCACATGGATAATAAATGTTAAATTCCGTAATCTTTTCTATCGTAACTTGCTACGGCAGAATAAGAAGAGAGATCCTCATTTATCTGATACTAGACAAGAAGTATTTTAACTCTTGATTTTTAGTTATAATGTAAGTCAATATACTTTAACTATAGCTGGTATTTAGCTTGATAATAAGTAGTGTCAATTTATGGACTATACGGTAGGCTAAGTTTGCAGCCTCCGTACGCAAACACGGCTGAGCTATGTGACAGTGCCCGTTCCGCCGACACCGTGCTATAGTGAAGTACCTACAACATAACTGTCCACAAGCTTGAACAAGTTTCCTCCAGTTTGACTAGGTAGTTGCTTTGAGAGCAGGTGATGTTCAAGCTGAGGCATAGCGAAAGCGTGCCTGATGCTCGGAAGCTGGATCGCCTATCAATAAGGTAGACGGTTGATCATGTGTCGCTTTGGTGAGATGGCAGCGAGGGACACAACAGGTAGCAGAACGAATCCATGATCCACGCCTCAGGTCAGGTAGCACGGGTAGTACGGTACCTTAGCTTTGGACAAACGCTAGATCCTATCGATGATCAAGTAAAGCTCAAGCGAGCGACAGAACCACGTTGGCTCATTGCCAACTGTTTCCTCTCATCCCTCCGTATGGGATGCGGGCATCGAGCATTGAGCGCCGAGGAGGCTCATTCGTCCCTCCGTGGATACTTGCTCCAACTTACTTCGTGTTCTGCTTTGCAATGCAATCGAGTGTGGATCGAAGGATGCCATGATCGTCAGTTGTCCCAGACCGTTGCAGCTCCTCCAGACTCTTAGGTCTGTCCCAGCGCCGGCTGACAGACGCGGCTCGTCTATTCAGGGTGCACCCCGACTAGGTCGAATCTGGGATGGTTCATCGCCGAGTCCGGTAAGTCGACCGACGCTGGAAATTCTGCAAGAGGCTGCGCTGTCTCCACCTCCCGCCTTCTCGCATGCGAGCTCAAGCCGGCATGGTTAAATGGTCTGGGGTCACCGGCCATCCACGCCCTGGGTATGGACCGGTAGTCCCAGGTTGACCCGCATACATAACCCACTGCTTCTCCATCGTAGGGGACCTCTCGCCGACCTCAATCTTGAACTAAAGTTGATTCTCTCGTCGCTAACTTTAACATTTCCTCGCCCATCCCACTATTGATCGAATCGGCGAAAAGCGTGACTCGCGACACACCACCTCGAAACTTACGTGATATCAGCTTTTCGACGCACCGTTCGAGCACCGCCGCCTTAGGATCTACTGAGCGTCGTCTTCCATCCGACATGTCGCTTCATTGACGGTCGTTCTTCGGAATTGCCTGCAGCTTTCGTGTACAAACCTCGACAGACGGGCCTCATCGTGTTCGATCTTGCGGTCCAGTCCCGTCGCGCAGACCACAGCCGATTCGTCGACCGAGTTTCGTCTGAGGTCTGACGCAATGTCCCCGTCCATGACGGGCGACGCATCGCATGCAGCTGCGGATAATTCCCCTAGACGATTCGCAGTACCTCAGCACAAGGGCTTCGCTGTCGATGTTCCACCTACCTCGCGGGCCTTTGTGCCTAATGGGACTACTAGCCCTCAACCCTCGACCACTTTGAAGGCAGCGCGAGCTCAGAGTTTCAACAGAGATAACATGCTTAGTCCTGGTCAGAAAGCTCGAAAACCATCACAGTCGTCCGACAACACCTTCGATAGCATGTCGAATGGGGGGCCAACAAGTCGTGGTGATGAAGCGGCGAACCCATTGAAAAGACGGACTCTGGACACTGGGGTCGATTATCCTCGTCGCAGAGCAACTATCGCTGTATGCCGCTGGAAGTCTGAGCGATGATTTAGGATCGGTTACTGATCGACGTCATAGTGCGAAGTTTGCCGCTCGAGGAAGTCCCGTTGCGATGGAAATAAACCCAAGTGCAAATTGTGCACTGAGCTGGGGGCTGACTGCAACTATCGAGAGCCAGGGATAAAATTGGATGCTGGTGACAAGTTGATTCTCGAACGCCTCAGCCATATTGAAAACCTGCTACAGATGAACATGGTCAATGGGCACTCAAGTGTGGTCGGCTTGAACGGAAGCTCTCCATCCATAAGCAACGGCGCTGGGCTCAGTGGCGAGAGCGTTCTGATGGCTTCCAACTCGAATAGTTTCATATCCGGAATTCCAAACGGTGGGCTGGGGACGTGGTCAGCTCAGCCGTCTGGCACCAATATCTCAACCATGCCGAAGACTCACACCAATGCAGCCTTACATATATTGCAGTGGCCCCTTATACGAGACCTTGTTTCGATGCCATACGATCCTCAAATCATCTTACAACTTGAGATGGCACGGGAACCTCTGCATTCATTGACCAAGACCCCTTGCGTGGATTTATCAAACACTCAAGCCTACATTGAAGCATACTTTGAACGCGTCAACGTTTGGTACGCGTGTGTCAATCCATACACTTGGCGCAGTCAATACCGGACTGCCCTCTGTAATGGCTTTCGAGAAGGACCCGAGAGTTGCATCGTGCTCCTGGTTCTAGCACTGGGCCAAGCCAGCTTGCGAGGCAGCATCTCCAGGATCGTCCCACACGACGACCCCCCAGGATTGCAATATTTTACCGCAGCATGGTCGCTCTTGCCTGGCATGCTGACTGCGAATAGTGTTGTTGCGGCTCAGTGTCATCTCCTGGCTGCTGCATACATGCTTTATCTGGTCCGGCCAATGGAGGCCTGGAATCTTCTTTGCAGCACTAGCACCAAGCTGCAGCTCTTGCTGATGGCTCCCGCTCGGATCCCCTCTCATGAACGCGAGCTAGTCGAGCGTATCTACTGGAACGCCCTGCTCTTCGAAAGTGATCTACTTGCAGAAATGGACTTGCCTCACTCGGGAGTAGTCCAATTCGAGGAGAATGTTGGGTTACCTGGGGGGTTTGAGGGAGAAGAGTCCGACCAGGTTGGGCGAGACGAGCTCTGGTATTTCCTCGCCGAAATTGCACTGCGACGACTTCTGAACAGAGTCAGTCAACTGCTCTATTCTAAGGATTCAACAGCATCAACGAACAGCCTGGAGCCTGTGGTTGGCGAGCTTGACTACCAGCTCGCGCAGTGGTACGAGAGTTTGCCTTTGCCGCTCCAGTTCCCGTTTACCCGAACGGTTCTCCACGACCCTGTTCAGGCAGTCCTTCGGCTCCGCTTCTTTGCGTGCCGGACTATCATTTATCGCCCATATATTCTAGTGGTTTTAGAAAACGAGCAGGCGTTGTTGGATCCTGTAGTTCGAGAGAACTGCCACAAATGTCTGGAAGCCGCCATTCGGCAACTCGAGCATATTGCTGAGCAGTAAGTCTCTCGCGGTCCCGAAACAGCGGTGCCTGTATCTGAGACAACGAAGCTAACTATTGTTTTAGTCACGCTGGCCATATGCCCTATATATGGCAGGGTGCACTGTCCATGGTTTCGCAGGCTTTGCTCATAATGGGCGCCACTATGTCACCCGCTCTACATGGTATCCTTCTCACCATAGTGCCTCAACGTGAGGCTTTGGATCAAATAATAAACGACGTGGTGGTGGAGATCGAACAATACGCGGTTCTGGCGCCAAGTCTGAGTTTGGCTTCCGAGATTATCAAGGAGGCCGAAATGAGAAGGCGGGCCTTTCTAGGCAGTTGAATTGCGGAACAGGCTGAGACACCTATGACACAACTGGATATCACACAACACCGCGGAAGTGCGGTGTCAAGCCGCGCCCGAAGGCCCACACCAGGACTTATCGATCAGGACCTGGTGGTGATCGATCTTTGGGGGGGAAGGGGGGAAGGGGGGTTAAGCTACTCTCACGCCGCGAATTTGAAGCGGCATCTCAAACTTGGCGGAACTTGAGAATCACTCTTCTAGCTGCCGGTGTTATGCTGGCTTTCTAGACTCGGCTAAGTTCCATGCTGCATGCCGAGAAAATTCTTATAGGTGCTGGAACACGGCAAACTGGACTCAACATGACCCACGGCACGGCAAGTTTAGCGGAACAATCAGTATCGCATTACAAAGCGGCAGCAGGGAAATAAAGGCTCATGGTTACAAAGATATCCGTGGGGAACATCAGTCCTCCTGAACATCCACCTTTTTACCACTCACTTGATATCGCTGAAAGCCATCCTAAACAGCAGGTACGCAGGCAGAAGATCACATCATATTAGTACACGAAGACAACTCACGACTCGGCTCTTCTTGGTCTCGTTGGTGAGTGTTTTATTCTGTAATGACGTCGCTCCACGATTTCCGAAATGCCTTTGCCACCCACGAAGAACGGGAAGATACGGACGGCCATGGCAAGGATGAAGGTCAGAGCTCGGATGTCTCGCAGCGCTCTCCGTGGCTAGATGACGCAGGTGCCTTCAAGGCTTTGGAAAGGGTGGAAGATACAACCTCTAAATACAAGCCATGGATGGTCGGGGAGGATCCGGACCGAACCGCAAAGGGACGACCCCTCTGAAAGCGGCTGTCCGTTTTTCGGCCAGGCACCGACTCCATAGCCAGGATCATCCCCACCGTTTCCCCCCACATCCCATTATACGCCGCTAAAATCACTAAATATTCCTTCTAACCCCTGTCAGACACTCACAGGGCCGTTAAGCTTCACTAAACTGAAGAGTCACTAGCCGTCATTCGTCATCTGTTCACCGCAGTCAACGCCCAAAGCACAGCCCGAAAGAATATGTTGTCTTGTCTCAAGACTGCTATTCTTGACCTTCGGTCAGCGGCGAGAAAAGAAGGCTATGCTATGGCGCACGAGTTTAAGAGCGACACGAGGCAGACACGTTCCAAAGTCTGCAGGTGACCCAGTCTACACAGTCTAGCAATCATAAGATTGCGCGACGAACGGTCTCCTACGCCACGTGACCACACACCGACACTGTTCGAAGGCAACCAGCCACCAACTGCCCAACAAGTTCTGGGGTTCTGTCGCCATAAAAGACCGTTGCATCTCGCTTCTCGTATGATTGAGGCCAGGATATGCCTCGTCCCACCATCGGCGGTTACCCAACACATCGTCATCCTGCTGCTGAAAGGTCCGCACGGGGCAGGCGCACACACATCTACGCCAGCTTGCGCGCACCCAATGAGGTGATCCCAGGACTTTTTGTGTAAACCGCACCAAAACTTGCCCCAGCAAACGGAGCTGGCAGATCACTTGTTATCCCTCCTTTCTTCCGACGGCCTTCATTTGCTTCGCTGCTCTGGTTTATAGGTGTCTATTCCGTGACCTCAATAGGAGTGTCTCGAGCGTTCGCTGGCGGCCCAATTCCTGGGGCGTACCCTTTCCATTCTCGCCCGACGTAAGCCAGTGGCTGCCATGCATGATCGACGATCCATTTCCAATCATCTTCAGGGGATGCAGTCGCTCGCGCAGCGTGGACCTCGCTGAGTGGCCCGCCCGCCTGTGATTACAGCCGCAGAGAATTCTCGACCATCCTTTCCGGAAACACTAGTTTAGCCTCACGCCGCCGTGGAAGTGTCGACACCCAACGCCGGTCGTCGGGGCTGGCTCATGATGAGGCTAGGAGCGAATCGAGACGTCGACGATGCAGATGCCCGCTCTGGGCGTCGCAGACATCACCGCACCGAATCCCGTGATTGGTATGCGCCAGATGACGTCGCGCCTTACTCTGCACCCCATAGAGCACGCATGGAAGAAGTACAAAGGCCCGACAAGATCATGACGAGCCATGGGAGAGGAACGAGGAGCTTGGACACATCGCAGCCAACAATGCCGGCAGCACGCTTAGTACGAGCTTCGACTGATGCCTACCGGAGGCCCATTGATATCGTTGTGTATGAGGACGAGGACAACACCTCTGACGACTGGCGGCGCTCAGGACGAACACCGCCTAGCCCGGAGTATAAGAGACCCCATACACATGTCCGCGACCATCGAGAACACTCTCCGATACCGATTGACGGTCCAGAGGACTGTGACGAAGCCGAGATTGAAGTCATTGAGGAACTTGATGCTGAGCAACTGAGACACGCTAGGCGACGAGAACGACACCACAGGCATCCGAGTAGAGACGACTACCTTGACGCATCAGAAAGCAGGAAGAGGCCTAGGAGAAAAATTATTCCATCTTCTTCCGAAGATGAAGAGGTAGAGATTCGACATCGACACTCCTCTCCAGATCGACGGTCACCAGTCCGTCGTCCAGTCTTGAGACGTGGGCACAGTGATTCTCCCAAATATGTGGCCCCTCGAGTTTCTGTAATCGAGCAAACCCGGCCACCTGTAGCATCCAGAAGGTAAGAATTGCTACTGTGGGATCTTCGCCTTACCATTTTAATCTAACTAAAGCTTCAGAAATCCCAAGGTCTATGAAACAAGGGAGATCATCCGGGAAAGCCGCTCGCGCCGACCTACGGCCAATACCCGCCGAGAATCTAGGTCGTCTTCACGGCGTCCTCCGAGTATACTGGGAAGTATATTCGGGGGGTCGTCCTCGCGACCGGCGTCGCCAGAACGACTAGTGAGATAGTGAGTTATCTAACTTCCTGTGTGATTGAAATACCTAACTGGTCCCAGTTATGAATGTTTGGTTTGCGCAGAGGAAGTTCCAGCCAACAAATGTGCCAAACTCAAGTGTGGTCACCGCAGGTGCCATTCTTGTTTGAGGCGCCAATTCAAGCTGTCGACGACAGACCCTCAAAGGATGCCACCCAAATGTTGCACAGCTGACCATATTTCGTTACGCCACGTAGACAAGCTATTTGATTTACCTTTCAAGAGGGTTTGGAACCGTAAGTTTGCAGATTACTCCACCCGTAATCGCATTTATTGCCCTTCAAGGCGTTGCGGCGAATGGATCAGACCTCATAACATTGTTCGCGATCGCGAGTCTGGTCGAAAGATGGCCCGTTGTGAACATTGCAAGAACAAAGTTTGTGTTTCTTGTAACGGCAAGTGGCATTACTCCAGAGAATGTCCTAGGGATGAGGAGGTTGCCAAGTTTATCAAGCAGGCAAAGGAAGAGGGGTGGAAGAGATGCTACAGATGTAGGACCACGGTTGAGCCGAGGGAAGGTTGCGACCACATGACCTGGTAAGTTCTGTGTTGATCATGAAATCTCTGGGTGCTAATTAGGAATAGTCGATGCGGTGCTCAGTTTTGTATTATTTGCGGCACCAAGTGGAAGAACTGCGATTGTCCATGGTTCAACTATGACTCTCACGACGATCAATTGGAGAACATGAACATTCCAACGACAATACGTGGAGGCAACCGAGATGTCTATGCCGATGAACCACCATCGCCAGGAGAACCCAAGGCCCGTGCCAGATCTCGGCCCCGGCTAGGGCGTTATGACGAGGAAGCGCACCTGCGACGACTACGAGATCAACCAGACGATGATGGCGTAGCACGTAGAAGACACAAATTTGAAGACGATTATGACGTTTACGATCCCATGGGCGGTATCGGAGATGTAATCGGAATTGGGAATACATCAGGGCATTTCATAAACGATCATCATAGACGTGCAAGCGGCGATGGACCACCGCCAGGTCGCCCTGGCTTCGAAAGACAGAACTCTGGGCGCAACTATGTTACTGGCGTCAGCAGAGCCAGGGGGTTGGGCGGAGGCCCGACGGAGACGCGGGCTGCTGGTCGTTTCTCGGAAAGCCGCCAAGCTCCGGACCCGATGGGCGGGATGAGAATGGAAGCACCTGCTCCGCCACCGCCGCCGACGATGAACCCTCCACATATTCCCTCCAGCAGAATACCGCCCCCCGGTGCATCATCCGGGCCACCGCCTATGAGGCGCGATGGGATGTACGGCACGAGAGGTGTAGACCGAGTCATTGTTGACCAAGACCCAAACGACTACGATGACGATTCTTACGGCAGCCATAGCTCGCAAGGCCGGAAGCATCACCGACGCAAGGGAAGTGAGACGCCATTGGCATCAACCTTGGCCGGTTTGAGCGGCCGCGGCGTTGGAATGGGACGCGTGGATGTATGGAGGAAGTGGGTTGAGCCGGGTGATCCGGAGGGAGAGCTGGCTGCAGCATCGGCGTGAATGTGTTCACGCGTTGCGACCATTTGGGTGCTCATGATAGTGATATTTTAAAGAGATACGCAGTCATCTGGGACTGGAAGTCGGCTCAAAAAGGATGGACATCGACGAGTGCGAGACGAGACAAGCCGAGCGCGGTAGACACAGCGCGGCGCTCCGACGGGGAACTACAGATACCTTGTATTTGTCCGGAGGCCTTAGCCATTCCGGTTATTTTCTGTGTTGGAATTTTATCTTACCATTGCGATTGCGGGGATTAGGGGTGTTGATTATGCACGGGGTGAATGTCGAGGATGATGATTCGAGATAGTTCAATGTCGAGGCGAGCGATCATCGCGTGACATCAACGCCCCCGTACATTTAGCGGCCCGTGTGAGTTGTTCAGGCGATGCGGGCCCCCTGGGGAAACGACCTCATGCGCTGAAACGGAGTAATATGTCCGCTGACAAAGTTGATTGGGGGGGGGG
>JAMYIC010001632.1:30891-41123 GCA_024112705.1 Microcera coccophila
GAGAACCCCACGGATCCGACGGGCATTTTGCTCATCATGCCTCCGATGCTACCGTAGCCTTTCGCCTAGATTGGGTTTTTTTTAAAGACTTCATCCTAGCAAACCGTTAAACGCCACGACTATTACTTTCTTCGACTGGGATTTCTGTCTCTGCTCACGGAGGCCATGGTGACGTCAGGAATATCCGTTTAGTCCTTCTGCCTTCTGCCTGCGGCTCGAGCGTGCGGCTAATTTCTCCCTCGCCGCGGACACCGATATCGCCACAACGATGCTTCTCCTCCACCAGGTTGGAAGCTTGAAGATTGGCGAGGTGGTTCGGTATAGCGTGACCTATACGCCGTCGCAAGACCGCATCTTACCGTCCCCGGAGAAGCTGTTTCTGCGGGTGCGCAATACATCCACCATTGCCTTGCGCGCTGCCTTCGTTCACGGACCATACACGCTCTGCGCCGCTGCTTACCCTGCCGCCTACGACCCTAACGAAAAGTTCGAGAATCCGCAAGTCTACGGAGTTCCGCATTATGAGCCTATGGTCAAGGCTGGCGGAAATTGGGAGTGCGAGCTGGTTGTTCCGGAGGATATCCGACAGAGCGCTGGGTCAGGGCATCCTGGGAGGTTTGGAAAGGGACCAGAATGCGACGATGAAAACGCGAAGTGGGTAATTGAGGTTTCGTCGCAAGTCATCTTCTCGACTTCTGCGGCGGTGGGATATGAGGTTGTTCTTGCGCGTGATCACAAATCGCTCAACCTGAGTCACTCCAGTCCCGTAGTTGGGGGGCAGGCCCAGGTGCCGCAGCCTGGGAGGGTTAGCGACCATCAGCAGAGCGTAGGAGCCAAAGATGGGCATCATCCAGCGCAACCGAGGGGTGTTTTCTCGAGAGCGATACAAGTCAAGGTAGAGGATACGGCGACGCTATGGAATACACCAAGACTCCCGGGTTGGGACGATATAGGGGATGATCGGGTGCGAAAAAAATCAAACGCCGATGAGCCCGTAGAGAGTATGGTGAACACGGGCGACCCCGAGACGAAGGAGGCGAGTGAAGACCAGACGCCGCACAAGCCCAAGAAGATCCATCTCGTAGTGTTGACCCATGGTCTGCACAGCAATCTTGGCGCTGATCTGCTATTCATGAAGGAAAGCATCGATAACGCAGTCAAAAAGGCGAAGAAGGATGCGAAGGCGAGGCGAGCGAAAGAACGAGAGTCAAGGGGGAGACGAAGAGACGAAGATGCCGGTTCCGCCGCCCAAGATGAAGTGGCTAAAGATCAAACAACCGATGAGGACGAAGATGACGAGGAGGTCATTGTCAGGGGCTACTCAGGAAACGCAACCAAAACCGAAAAGGGGATTAAGTATCTCGGCAAGCGACTGGCGAGATACATTCTCTCTATGACATATCCGGACCAACCTTTCCTCCCATCAGTGAAGGGAGCCGCGCAGGCGGTGGCACATGCTGTCAAGGGGGACAAGGAAGACCCAGAGTCGATACCGGCACACAAGCACAGTACCATCCACACAGATTACCACAAGGAACATTTAGAATCACGCAAGCGCCCATACAAGATTACCAGCATCAGTTTCATCGCCCACTCTCTTGGCGGTCCTGTGCAGACCTATGCCATCGCGTACATACAGAAGCATTCAACTCAGTTTTTCGACCTTATCAAGCCCATCAACTTCATAACACTAGCGTCACCGTTTCTGGGATTGAGTAATGAGAATCCTCTGTATGTCAAATTTGCCTTGGATTTCGGTCTCGTAGGCAGGACAGGCCAGGACTTGGGTCTCACATGGAGAGCCCCGACACTTGCACGCAGTGGATGGGGAGCGATTGTGGGTAATCTAGGAGAGACAGCGCACAAGAAAGTCTATGGCGAGACACAGCCAGAGTCAAAGCCTTTACTCAGAATTCTCCCCACTGGACCAGCGCACACGGCACTGAAGAAGTTCCGCAACCGAACGGTGTACTCCAATGTTGTGAACGACGGTATCGTTCCGCTCCGTACAAGCTGTCTCTTGTTCTTAGACTGGCAGGGTTTGGGGCGTGTTGAGAAGGCCAGAAGGGATGCAGGCCTTGTTGAAACGGTGGTGGGGTTCGGCTGGGCAGAGCTAACCGGGACTAACATGGCAAGTCGGAGGCAGCTCGCTGCTCTAGATGAACACCACATCGATTCAGGGATGATATCGCCTCGCGAGCAACACGGTCACATGCTTGAAGTTCCTCAACCGTCAAATGAGGCCATCATTGAGGATGATAGAGCCAGCCTCCGATCAGTTCCTACACCGTATGGCGAAGACGTGCCTTCGGTCTCGGGGGACGCCGGGGGCACTGGACCGCTTTCAGGATTCTTCAATTTCTTCAAGAGCAACGAGCCACCAAAGCCACAGGTGGTTTCACAGAAGCAGAGGAAGATATTCCGCCGGAGCCAGACTCTCAACTTTGATGAGATGTCCAGTAACACGGAATCATCGACTCCTTCCGAAACACCGCGACAGTCCAAGGTGACGACCGGGCATGAGCTGGGCGACCACGAGGAGGAGATGCAAGCACCACCAAGGACCACGTTCTTCGAAGCCGCTGGAGATCTCCTAAATCCTCGGGTGCCAGATACGGAGTATCTCATTGACCCTACCAAACGACCCCGAACCATATTTCACGATCGCGTATACCATCCATCAGACATCCCAGCCGCACCACTGAAGAAGCGACCAAACATGATCCGCAAGAAGACATTTCAAAGAGCGGGGACTCAAGGACCACAGACCTCGGCCAATAGCGGTAACTCATCGCCATACCAAGCCGTCGAACACCAGGACTCTATGCAGTCGACGAAAGATTACGATGATACAGCTCACACCAACCCTGACAAGGATCACAATGAAGTCATCGATAGCTCCAATATGCGTGTCGAGGAGAAGATTGCAAGGGCCTACCATCGCGATCTATCATGGAGGAAAGTCCTTGTCAAAGTCGAGCCCGATGCGCATAACAATATCTTTGTGCGGCGCATGTTCGCCAATGCTTACGGGTGGCCTGTCGTGAAACACATGGTTGACGCCCACTTCAGCGATTCCGCTGCGGCTCGAACGCCCGACGACCACGAGGCCGGTGGTGAACGCGCAAGGGATATCAATCTGCCACCGGATGAACACGGTGGTGAAACCAAAGGAGGCAGCCGAGATAACCTCATTAGAACAAAAGAACATGACGTTGTTCGCACACAGAGTGAGGATCGCGAAGCGCGAGACTTTGTGCCCGAACTCCCAGTGCCAAAGTCACCACACGACAATGAACCTACTCACTCACCGGCACATACATCGCCAAGGCCACCACGAACAGAGCGTCTTGACTCTATGACCTGGAGCGAGCGAGACTGGCAGGACAGCGAGGCCGAGAGTGACTTGGACTTTGGTGGCGAGCCGCCTCATCCTCCACCCCAGCATCTGCAAATTCCAGAGAAGGATAAGGGGAAGGAGGGTCAGAGGAGTGCGAGCCCGTTAGTAGCAGGTTGGAATTGGGCAGAGAAGATCGTGGGGAAGGGAACTACGGGGAGGGTTAAGAGTCCCAGTCCTGAACCAGAGCGAAGCTGAAGATTGAACTCGAAATAGACGTATGTAGAGAATGCAGTGCAGGAGTCACGTACCTAGAACATGCACAAACATAGAGGAAATGGGGAGTAGTGGGAATACATCATCGATGAATATAATAAAAATATCTTCTTGTCAAAATCAGTTCCGCAAGTTGCAATCAGTCAAACGAGGCAGTTGGAGACGCACGAGTTCTATACTAGCTTCCAGGATCTAGTATAGGGTAACCTACCTACCTGAGAAAAAATACATCCACTTACATTTGAGTTGAAGTAGGCATGGTTGATTAAGGGCATTGAGCAACCCTGTTTCATGACGGCGCAGGCACACCGCTACCTTGTTCTTTAGCGCCTGGTGTGTGAAAAGAACGTTACTGTAGATTCGACAGGCCTAAAAAAGGAAGAAGAAAAAATGAAAAAATAAGTATAGCTTGTGAGTTTGGCAAAAGAGAAGGTATAGGTGGACTCAAACCACCGATGATGGACGAACAGGGAATCGAACCCTGGACCACTCCCAGACGTGTAAAACATGCTAAGGGAGTATTATACCACTAAACCATTCGCCCGAATGATAGATGTAAGTGATGACCTAAAATACACATAAGAATAAAGAAAATGAACAAGTGCGAAGGTGGCTAAATGTCTCTCAGAGGACGCCAGGCGTCTCCTTCGTCTGCGGGTGGGTCACATATTTCGTTCTTGATCCCACTGAAGTTGCACGAGCTGCTGCGGACAAGAAGGGTACATATTCTTTTTGTACCTTGGTTATCACCTTCATTCTTGGACTGGGGCTTTCGCTATCATATAGACTTATCGCGGGAACCCAATTCCAAAGCCTCATTCCCTACCAAGCATATCACACGTGTTTCACATATCTAAACGCAGGAACCGATGACGACTTAGTGCGTCACGCTGGTCTCCACCGTTGGCGCATCAATTCCTATTCCAAGGCGTCTAGTCCCGAGCTCAGGCTAAGGTTGAGCTACTCCAGGGTCAGCATCGCCATCTGGGTACTGACTACGATTTCTTTTTGCGCCAACCCTCACGCAAAGACCTACGCCGGCCATTTCTGGAACTTCGGGGCTTCCCCCAATATTTTCCTTCTTTCGCTTTCCTTTTCTCCCTCTCATTCTCCAGCTGCTTCGCTATGTCGAGATATTCGTATGCCTAAACTGCGCCCTCGATTTTTCTTCATTTCCTCGTCTTGGCCCCCTGTCTACCACGACTTTGAGCTGCCATCCCTTTGGCCATTCGAGCTGTCCAGGCTGGAGCCGCACATCCACTCGCGATCAACTCTGGCTCGGCCCATTGGCTTCCTCTGGCAACAATGAAGCTCTACCTCCTCCCCATCTCTACCCGCCGTACCCTCCTCTACGCCCAACGCGGCAGCATAACGACCCCCGCCATCAGCCAAAGCTACGCGGACAAGGGCGCGGCTTGGGCCGCCAAAACCTGGGCGAGTTGGGAGAAAAAGGAGTCTGGCTGGCAGCGCAAGGTTGTCGACTACGGGAACTATGCCTTCCGGCGTATTCCCTATGAGGAATGGGGTCTCAAGTCAGTGCCGCCACTGTCGTCGAAACGGAAGACCGAGGAGATCAAGGGAATTGACAAGGTTGAGCTGAGTTTCCCGAGCGTGGTGATACCCGTGCACAAGGCAGAGGGGATACTGAGGACTTTGGCGACGGAGAGAGAGGCGTTGCATCGAAAGAGGTTGATATGGTGTGTCGTCGGTATGCCTGTTACTATACCGTTTGCGCTGATACCAATGTACGTGTCTCAACACCCCCGCTCGTTGATACTCGACTCACGATTTGTAGAATACCCAACCTGCCCTTCTTCTACCTCGTGTACAGGGCGTGGTCCCATTACCGCGCGATCGCAGGCGGCAAGCACGTCCAATGGCTCATCCAGAACAAGTTGGTTCAGCCTTCGCCCTCCAAGATCCTAGACCAGCTGTATCTGCGGCACGCGCCGCCCGTGGAAGAACCTGAGAAGAAGGAAGAAATGCTTCTCACACAGAAGGAAGTGCAAACGTTCTCCGACACGCTCGACATTCCGGCTCTAGAAATTGAATTGGAGAGGGCAATCTGGCAGGTCGAGCAGAAGCTGAATGTTGAGACAGCTGAGAGTGGATCGGATTCAACGATAGGGATCGCGGTGAGGACCAAGGCGGAGGCTTCAAAAGAGAAGAAGGGGCCAGGGAAGAAAGAGTAACAGGCCAGAGGGCCACCAGCACGAACAATGTATGATAGGAAATGGTGCGGCTTGTAATTCTACCCGTGACGGATGTAAGTATAGACGAGGCAACACGGACGAACACACGATGCTCCAGCGTGGAGGGCTCATGCTTAGAAAATCTCAACACTGGTAATGGCGTCGAGGACACTCCAAATCATCAGATAATTGCCATCAACATTACGTCCTCCGGTGCCCCCCTCACGGACCCTACTATACGTTACTTTATTTGATTATTGTTTTTTTCTATGAGTAAGGAGTGTCATGCCGTTATCGCACTTAGGCATCTCTGCATCCCAGACGATGGTATCATTCCCACAAAGCCCATGGCTAAAAGTAACTGTCTCGTCAACTTGCCGGATAGGTCTCCTAAACGAAAACCTTGGTCCCTATCGAGGGAGAAAGTGAGGTGCACAGAGTTGGGCGGCGCATTTATCGATGCCTGCGAGGACTCGTTAACTTGCTTCTACCTTCACCCGAGGATGATTCGAGTCGAAAGCCTTACAGGCTTCTTGGGCACGACAGTGCTTTGATATTGCGCAACCTGTGCGCTCAAGACATGGTCTCTCCATGATGTTTGGGCTCTCGCTCGTAGCAGTCTCGCGCAAAGTGTGTTCGGCCTTCGACTACATCGGTTTCGTCTCCGTCGAACGACTCTGCAGGAAGGCTCGTTGTAACTGGGGTTTAAAGGAGATGGTACTCCAGGAGCATATGTGTTAGGCATCGAACTGGGAGGAACCATTGTGTGACTTTGATGAAAGAGTTCAATCGTTGCAAAGGGAACCAAGTGAATGAATGAATGAATGAATGAATGGATGAAGAGGATACTGAGGAACTCGGTTCTGCAAAGAGGTTTAAGAAAAAAAAAAGGAAGGACAATGTATTCATAAAAGGGGGCGACAAGAGAATCTTTGACGACGAGGCACACAATCTACTACGATATTCGCGTCGTTCATTGTCCTTTAAGCTTTCTCCCACATTAGGGGCTGGGACCCCTCCAACGAGATGTAAAACATTGAAGTCTGGAATGTCACGCGTAGGCCCTCGCGATACTCTGTTCGTCGTGTATTTTCGCATCGATCTTCCTGACCTACTCCGCCAGGGGGGACCACATTGCAGAAAATCACACATGTTCGGGAGATATTTTCCCTCATCGGTGAGACAATTGAGCGTTTGCGGCGGAGCAAATACTTGAAAAGTGCTGGGTCTGGTTGCGTTTGATCCAAGGGAGAGGCGAGACCATCACCCTCCGGTCGGTGGAGCTGTCAGTGAGGCGGCTTGGGAGGGATGAGAGCCCCTTGCTTGACACGCGGGGAAGAGCCCCGAGAGTATTTGAGTTTCTTGAACCAAGAAGATGTCATGACTTGTTCCCAGCGTAATATGTCTCTGCTTGAAGAGAGGTATTAGGTAAGGTGATTATTAGTGTGTAGTTGAAAAGGGCATCCATCAATAGTATCTAAGCGAGTGACCAAGCCGTCTCCAACGCCGACCCTGATTATTATGTAGTTTGCCAAGGTACCCAATGCCATACTAGTTCGAACTCTGGGAAGGATGTCTCCAAGCCACTATTCCGAGATGAAGGTAGCTTCGGTAAAGAGCTTGCCGTCCTCGGTTGTTACCTTGTCTCCGACCTTGACGTTGAGCTTGAGTTTCGGGTTGTACTGCACATCGGTTAGTGGAATACCTTTAGTTGGACCAAGACGAACCTGATAGATGTACGGCTTGGTGCCAGCTGCTCCCGCCACAATCTGCTTGATGAAGCCGGGAACCTCAGCCATGACGTCAACTCTGTCGACTCGCTGTCCCAGTTCTCCCTCGATCGACGCATCCAGAGCCCTTCCGTCCTTGGTCGCGCCAGACCAATGGTACCTAACCTCGCTCGGCTCTGGCCAGTCATTCTCCGTATCTTGCTTGACCTTGAGGTGGGTGGCCGTGCCTGTGCACCCACCCATGACAATCTCGCCATCTCTGGCGATGCCGCTGATGTTGACGACCGTTGAGCCGTACGACGGGGGAGTGGTGAATTCCATCATGATGGCCGAATACTCTGGGCCTTGGAAGTTGGCGAAGTTCCACCGAGCGGCGGCGTGGTGGGGCTTCATGCCCATCAGGGCGTGAGAGAAGAACGCCCGACCCTTGAAGTCGAGGGGACCCTCTTTGACGGTGATAGTGCCTTCAGCGACCGCTCGTGGCCAGAAGGCGTGTCGCATCGTTCCCCACGGGTTTTCCAGATCGGTTCCAAAGAGGGTTTTGCCCGTCGAACCGATTTGAAAACCAGGGGCCGTCCGGGTAATCTTGAGGTTGACAATGGCAGCCTCATCATTCAAACTCTTGATGGTGTAGTGGGTGTTGTCCTCAGAGAGCTCGACTGCGCAGTCGTCGGCAAAGAAGCTGGTCTTGTCCTCATTGAAGTCGACGTTGTTCAGAGGAGTGGAGGCCCAGAGGTGCGGGACGGATGGATCGGAATTGAAGATCTTGCAGTTGAACTGGCAGGTAGTGCGCAGGCCGCTTCACACAAAGTATCAGCAAGGGAAGAGGTTTGCGGCCACTGCCGACGAGGTTCATGTATCATACGCGACGTTGCTATAGATGACCTGGGCGAGAGCAATGTGGCCATTTTCGCCAAAGACGTAAAATGTCTGTGTCTCGGCACAGGTCGACTTCATGGCGAGCCATTTCAAATCGTCCCGAGCCAGTTCGGTAAAGGGTGTCTTCGCGGCTTCTTCAGCAACGGATCTGATGGCCGTAGGCCCGTAAATGGGCTCCTGAGTGCCGGCGACATTGGCCAGTCTGCGAGGGGGGGCATCATCGTCAGTTTTGCGTAGGTGGGGGGAGGGGGACAAGGAGGAGCATTTTTGTCTTACTGTTGCTTGGCCCAGTTGAACATTTTGGAGGGAGGAGGATGGCTTCCAGACACAGGCACGAAGACGTGAGACTTGATCGAGGAAAGGAAGAACAAGGGTTGTAAAGGGAGGAGGATGCGAGAAAGGTAGATGGAACGAGAGATGAGTATCGCCGTCTAAAAGTCCGGAGTCTCCATGTCACTTCACTTCACCGCTGGAGGGGTCAAGGGTCTCTGGCTGGTCTGGTCGCCTGTCAGTGATTGTTCCCGCCGTCCCATGACGCCCTAAACACCCTATGGCGGGTGCGGTGAGCAGCAGGTCTTTAGCGCGCGAAAGACTTCAGGCCGCTGTGGCGTGCAGCTTCAACCGCCATGACGTTTTCATCCAAATCCAGATCACATAGTTACAGAGTGAAGGGACGTGCCTCTCCTAGGCAAGGCAGACATTTGGTACTTCAACACGATCATCGTCTGGACCGAGACAGGTCCGACATCATCTTCCACTTCCACTTCCACTTCCATTTCCTTGTCTATAACGCTGTTCCGTGCCGCAGTACGTCACCTAATGCGCCTTGTGAGGCCCCGGATGTCCGGAGATCACGGGAGCGAGGCCTCGATGGGTTCGGCAAGCCAGTGAAGAATTTCAGCAGCCAGGCTCGTTGTCTGACCTGAGGCAGAAAATCACCCTTTCAGTGCACCTGTGAAGAAAAGGGGCCTGCGTGTTCGTAAATGCCCCAACAACTTGGACTGGTGCGTCCCTTGCAGGAGCTGGCTGATCATGAAGAACCCCTCCCACCAAGAAAATAAACCCCCCCGAAAAAAAAAGCAAGTGCCGACATAGGTGGAATTCACTACTGCTGGCTAGCTTACTTGTTCACAATGGTCTTACCTCTCGCCCTAACGGACCGTCTATGCTCTATCAACCCCTGCGGCAACATGCCCTGGTCAGAAATGCCCGATATTTGCGTCATCGCTCGATCTATCGCGGCCAAGAACAGGGGGCTTTTACAACGAATACTACTGTATCACCATCAGGTCATCTCGAAAAGGGGTTGGACAACGGGGAGTGTCAAATAATTCGTGCGGATCCTTATCACGCGTGCCCAAGAGATTGCTGGTCAAGAATCATCATCCCCACTAATTGAAAAAAGGGCAATGCAGGAGCTGTCCACGCTACAGTATTGACGAAAAGTTGACGCGATCCGTGGACCTCGAGGATATCGATAAGATCTCGGGATCAGTCTTAATTTTTCGGTCCCTGACAATTGATAAGATTGTACGAGGGTTCGAGTCAATAAAACCCGACGCCGTGGGGTATTTTCTCGCATGACCACAGTGCTGTAATTGGCCTGAAAAGCAAGATCCACGTATGGCCCCTAAAGCTAGCCCCTGAGCCCGTTCCCCTGTCGGGGGCTTACAGGGACCTCTAGGTTCATCACTCAACTAGAACATAGAGCAGTCCTCTGTTACAAAAGGCCTGAGCTGGACTTCTGGTTGCTACAGCCGGCAAACATCGTGACCGTTAGTAAACTATTAAAGTTGATTCCTCCGAAGACTATCAGAG
>JAMYIC010001632.1:48635-59869 GCA_024112705.1 Microcera coccophila
CTGCCCACAAGGCTGCTGACATCTGTTCCCCGCTAGATATCAAAACATTAGGGGGGCAAATAGGCTTTGGGGTAACCTTTTGAAACACGATCTATTGATCCGTCTCAGTCGTGTTTGACATTTGACGTTGACGTGTCTTCAAACATCAAAAAAGCCGCTGCACATATTCGCGTCCCTGTTCGCTGCGTTGTTTCTCTGTAGAGTTTTCTGGTCTTACGAGTCGGTTAATGCACATCGTCTGAGGCTTGCATGGTACGGGCTGGTGTTTGGGGCACAGAAACGCCATTCTGAGGCATTTCATCGATTGGCCACGGGTGCGGTCTGAGCTTATGCCGGCTTCTTGCTTCGATAGCGATCTTGGTGGGGTGTATCTACACGGAGATGTTAAGTCCAAGTGCACTTGGCTGCAGACGCCTGGGGGAGAGATAGGTGAGGTCTGGTCAGCAAATTCCGAGCGATAGAACCTGCCCGATCGATCTGAGCCTGCGATCCACCTTCCCTCTCCGCTAGTTTTATCAAGAAGGAGCTTCGAGCTGCTTATTGCTGATCAACTTCTGATCTCTTCCAGGCTTCTCTCGACCTAACACAGTCTACGAATACAACAAACAATCTCGTCCTCTCGTTTTCTTGGCACTTCAAATCGTTCGCGTTCTTGCAAGTCCGAGTCTCCACAAATGACCTGCAACCTTATCAAACCACAGATTCACGCGGGTGAAAAAATAACATGCTTGCTAAATCCACCTACACCAAAATTCGAGGTTTTAAGACTCTAAAAAATCGTAAAAACTTAATATATAGGCTTACTTATGAGTATTAAGATTCGAATATACTATTTTTTTTTCTTCTAGCTAAAATAGAAATGAAATATAGCTAAGAAAAAAAGTAGCGTTATTATGTTATTGCAGATGTGAATTGTTATAGTGTGCATGTTAATTTTTCACCCGCGTGAGATTGTCTAATCTAGGGTGGGTCGGTTATGTCACAGTGCCTTATACTGACTGATAAGGATTCTTGCACCCTCAACCGCCCATCCTTTTTGCGTGCCGGTACTTTGAGACTTGACGAGCGGAGCAGAATCCTCAAGATACGGCCGTTGCGATGCTCATGTTTATCTTCACATTCATCTAAGCCAACCCCACTGGAAGCCAAAAACGAATAGCTGCAGCGTCCCATGACTATCTTCGCAGTCGGCGGCCAGCGACCAATCCAACATAAGCCATAATTCGGTAGATTGTGCCTATGGCGACCAAGATCACCATGTTCCTCCATAACCAATCTAGATGAAACCCTGTCGCCTTGGCGGCCAGGTCCACATCGTAGAGATATCGCAGTGGCGACACAAGCTGCCCAAAGTATACCTCAGCTAACCAGACACCAGGCGATGCACGCCATAGCCATTCCATGTGCCACGCCTTCACCTTAGCCAGTGGCGGTGCAGCGCCCGATAGAATTCCCACGATGAGACTGATCATGGTTGCAAACAAAGGTGCATCCTCTCGTCGAACAATCATACTCACGCAACTTGCAAGACCGTAGATGCTGTAAAAATATAGCAAATTGGCTAGAAAAGCTATTCCCCATGGTATGATGGGCGTCGCAAGCAGTATCAGGAGGGTTGTGAAATGCAGACAACCGAGAACCATACGAGGCAACACGGATATAGCCTTGGCGATGAAGTATGCAGGACGGGAATGACCCGCTTCAGCCTCCCGACGATGAAGCAACAATTCTTCTGAAAAGATCTTGACGCCTGGGGCCCCCGAGACAAGGCCGATGGCAATGGCTATGAGAAGCGAAAGTTCTGGAGCAGACCTGAAATCTGTCGCAAGGGATAAGACAGTATATGGCTCCTTGAAGAGCCCCGTAAAAAGAACACCCTTCTTCGAGTTTTGGGCCAAGCCAAGCAGAAACCCGGCAAGGGAAGCAAGCCCCATCTCCGACCAGAAAGCACCCTTTGCTCGGTATTGCTGAAGCATCGCACGACGCAGGCAGAGCCACGTCTGCTTGAGACGAGGAGCACCGCGTTTCTTGAGCGCTTGACTGATAGACGAAGAGCTGATGGTATTTCGGCTCACACTCTCAACAGGATTGCTCTGTCGAAAGGCCGTCCAATTTGAAATCAGGGCATCTTTCGAGATGTCGCCGCTCTTCTTGTACTCTCGCCCGTTGCCTGTGATGATATCGGTGATAACGTCACCGTGGTTGCTGTGCTCCGGAAACTGAAATCCTACACCTCGAAGTAGGGGCGAACATCCAATTGAGGCCCTTCGTAGATGGTCTGACCATTTCCCAGAAGGATCAGATTATCAAACATGTCGAAGATTTCTACTCGGGGTTGATGGATGATGACGATGATGGAGATGCCCAGCCTGGCAATTGCCTTCAACGTTCGCATGATCGACACAGCCGCCGTGGCATCCAACCCGCTGGTAGGCTCATCGAGGAAGATGGCCATGGGCGCAGCCGCCAGTTCCATTCCGATACTGACCCTTTTCCGCTGGCCACCGCTGATGATGGGCTTTCCAACACTACCAACTAGGGAGTTACGCACATGGGAGAGCTCCAAGCAGTCGATGACCGACTCGGTATGAGCCTCGACGTCTATGCTCGACCATGTCCGAGGCAAACGGATCCTCGCCGAATGAACAATGTTCTCATAGACAGTCAGTTCAGGAAGAAGAATGTCGTCTTGAGGCACGTATCCGGTAAGTTTCTTGTACCGCTGCATCTTTCCCGGAGTATTGTTGACAGAGACAATTCCGCCAGTGTGGTGAGTCTTACCCATCAGTACGTTTACGAACGTCGACTTTCCAGCTCCAGATCCGCCCATGACGGCGACCAAAGATCCTCGCTTGATAGACCCCGTAACATTCTGCAAAACCGGTCTTGCGCTGCCCTTAGGGTGGAAGCCCAGGTTCGAATAACCGAATGATAAACCAAAGTTTGTTACTTCCGTGGCCTTTCGCATTGATTCGACGAATACTCGCAGCTGTGGCGTGAGCCCAGGGTGAGCATCCTCCTTCGTTCCGTTTTCAACGCTCGTCTCATCAAGGGCAGCTTGAAAGCCAGTCCACCCATCACGACCAGGCATATACGTCGCATCCATAGGCGCCATTTCATGATCGTTCTCATGATCATTCTCATTGGGGAGTGTCTTGTATCCCGTTATCGACGCCTTTACGCCGCTCATGCCTGTACGCTTCTTTACAAATCCTGGATGCCCCTGTGACCTCCTCCGAAATCGGTGTTTAAAGCCAACAAAGAAAGTGCCAAGAACGAGGAAACCATCTATGATGATTAAAATGATCGTAGGGACCAAGAAGGTCTGAAATGTCGACCCTTCCGGGCAGTGGCTTCCAATGTTGCAGGGCGTGGGCGTGGATGCACCCGGTTGGCAGTATGTCCCCTGAGGACATTGAAACGTTTCCTTGCCTTTCGATGAGGTTGGGCAGTACCACCCTGCTTGACAAACGACTGGCTCAAAAGGACCCATGCCGATATTTTTGTCTTCAAAACTGCAGACATGCCCCGCTAGTCTCGACATCTGACATTGCGTGATGGGTGGGCAAAACTGAGGCAAGGAGTTCACGGTATTGTTGGCACCTACGTGATCGTCAGTCCATTGCGGCTTGGATTTATGAAACGTGATACAATGACTCACACAGGAAACCCTCACTGCACCCATGGGACCCCCACGATGTGACATTTTGGATCTGGATAGGTACAGCACCTGGCCGCCAGCAAGGAGCAGCATCTACCGGAAGCGCATCGGCTTCGATTTCCTCAGTTGCTCGGTAAAACGACGTGGAAAAGACTGTTTGATTCTTGCCTGTGCAAGCCTGATCATATACGCTGAGATCATCTATTTTCAAGGGCCTGAACGCTCCATCTGTTGAATCCCATAGCGAGGGCTTGGTAGTGTCGAGTCCATTGGAATCATCGTTGACGGGGAGATCAATGTCGCCCTCGCCGCGGAGAGAATTGAACCACTTTCCTGAGGTTGTTGTGTAAACCCCTTGAGTCTGGTTTCCGATACAATGCCACACCGCCTCCTTTGCACCAGATGCCGGCGACTTCTGCAACGCGCAGAGGCATGCTCCGGTGTCGAGGAAACTAGGGCCCTTGGGAGTACCCTGGGGGAGGAACGGGTCCTGAGGAAGGGAAGATCGACTAAACCTGTTTACCATATCCATGACAGGCGCGGTTGTTGAAGGGGAGGAAAGCCGACATTCTCGACTCGAATTCCAATGGCGCGTCTAAGGTACTTAACCAGTTGCGACTGCGTGGCTGATTGACTATCGTGGGGCGCAATGTTCTCTACGAGGCCAACGTACGATATGATCATACCGGCGCATCATGCTTCGTACAGTATGTAGTATGTGGCAGGGTTGTAGGAATGGGATTGCTTATGGGGGCTTGGATGCTTTGGTAGGTGAGATTTTAGTGCAGGCGCGCGAATCCTCTCTCATCTTTCCGACCTCGAAGGGAAGTTACATAAGATCGCAAGGCGGAGCGAGGTCAGACAGACTCGGCCTAAAGTTCCGAGAACGAATATCAACGGCGGGTACAGCCTCTCTTAGCCTTCCTTTCCCCTGGCTATTGCTGTGAGTCGTGGCGCAGATCAACTTTCGGGATCTCCACCTTGGTGGCTTGGCTGGTTTTCTTATTGATGATTGGCTGAAGATTTGAGCGGCATTGAAGCTGTTGAATGCAGGTAAGATGATTCTATATCAGCTTGCTATTGCACTGGACGATCAAGATGGGAGCTATTTTGAGCCAATCCGCATAGGATGCCGACTTTTCTTTTAGCCTGATATATATTATTTCTATGCTCCAAACTTCTACCCCTGCCAGCGAATTGCTTTAATGCCTAGTCGTGTATCCCTTTTCGATTTTCCAAGTGCTACATGTACACGCCGCAATCTCTACCTCTCCGCGATAGGGACACCACTCATAGAATCTTTTTCATCATCCTCCCACGTAGCGTTCTCCACATCGGTCTCTGAGTTGTTATTTTCCAATTCTAGAGGAGAAGTTATCGTCTCCATGGGGATAGCCTTGTCCGTTGGCACGTTCCCTTGTGTTCCGAGGTGGAGGAACGGTACGAAAACGCACGACAGGGCAGCTAATCCGACAGAAACGAAGAACGCCATCCTATAAGGCTTGGTGACGTCGTCACCCTCGGATTGCGCTGCTTGGACGGAGCTGTATACCGCGGTGGAGATGCCCATGGCGAGGGTGGAACCGAGACGGATGAGCATATTAAAGATGCCACCGGCGAGTGACTGCTGGTGAATTGGAAGAGCTTGCATGACGTACATCTGATGATATCAGTGGCCGGCCCACGAGAAGGCATCGGGATCAACTCACGTTGGTGACATTGAACTGGAAATCGGCTCCAATGACGTTCACGATCAGGGCCGGAAATACAAACGCCCAGTAGAGCGAGTTGGCCTCTTGGAATGTGAGCAACAAATTCGCTCCCACATATGCCAAAGCTCCGATCGCCATGATGATAGTATTGTTTATACGATGAAGTATGGCAGCTGCCACAACGTTCCAGATGATGCCAGCAATAACCTGAGGGAGCAGCTGAACTGCCACATTCAGGGGGTCCAACCGTCGGACTTCTTGCATCAGCAAGGCCAGCCAAAAGTTGGAAGAGGAGAATGCCATCATACCCAAAATGGCAGCGAGGAGCAGCTACCGAATGTTAGAAATTTTGCTTGGGGGGTAACCACTTTGGTGACTTGCAAGGGTGAAGTTTCGGTCCTTCCAAATATGAAGGGGCATCAGGGGATGAGGCCAGTAACGCTCCCAGAACACAAATGCAACGAGAAGGAAGAAACCAACGATGAGCATAGCAATTACATGTGCCGATTTCCAACCATCTGCAGGTCCAAGCCTGGTGAGATATTAGTAACGTCGTCTTCACACGAACGCAGCTCGCTAGGGCAGACTCACGTCAGAGCTGCAGTCAACGTTCCTACGCCCAAGACTGTCAAGGCGGTTCCTAGACTATCAAATCGCTCCAAGGCCAGCTTTAGCCTTGACTTGAACGGCGTGGGCTCAAAGGCCTCAACATTTGGGACGATCCAAACTGAGGCAACTCCTAGAATAGCCCAGATGATAGACAACAGAACAAACCCAGCGCGCCAATCGAAGATCCTCGCCGCGATACCGCATACCACGCTTCCCAGCGCGAACCCTAGAGGATTGCCAGCGCTGAAACATGCGAAGGCCCAGTTCTTCCTCTTAGATGACACCGAGTATGCAGCGCCGAGAATCCCAATCGCTGGCGGTACAACCATGGCTGATGCAAGACCCAAGACACCACAGAGGATATTCATCCAAAAGGGGTTCTGTGCGAAGGCAACGATGAGGCAGCCCGCACTAAAGCATCCCATGCCCAACAGGAAGATGAATTTGCGACCGAGGAGATCGGAGAGTTGACCCAAGGCAAGCTGGAAAGCACCCGCGGTGAGTCTGTGAATCTGTTAGCACGTAGTAGCGATTGAGCGGCTAGGAGGCCTCTGACGTTGCTGCTGCGCTGATCCATGAGATCTGGCTCTGGCTCATGGATAAATCTTTCCCAATGGCCGCCGTAACGATGACAGTCGACCCCGTCAAAAACGTATTCGTCGCCATTGCAATCGTCGCCATAAAGACGAAGGCGACTTCCTGAAAGTTGTTCTGAAAACACGCTGGTCTCTCTCCTAGCGGCTCCTTGCGGCCCTTTTCCTTAACTACTACAGCATCCCCAGCATCCTTCCCCAAGTTCCGGTAAATGGGATCCTCTTCGGGGGCCTCCATCTGGGCCTCGAACTCTACGTTCGACGCCGAGGGAACCTAGAGCAGGCGACAATGTGTGGAGGACGAAGCAGCTGGTGGCCTTTGCCACCTCGGAGTCTGAGTCTTGGGAGGTGAAGTGATCAGAAACAGAAGCAAGACTGGGACTTCAGGGGACGATAAGGGTGTAATTCCGTATATCCGCTGTGCTTCCCCGCGTCGTTCCTGATGTGGAGTTGAAGGTGAGAGACCGAGAGTCCTCCAAAATGGGAAACGGAAAACAGCGAAAAAGATAGGAAATAAAATAAATGACAGGCGTCACTCTGTCTGGGACCTTGGTGTTGAGTTGGATAAGATGAAGAAGAATAGCGAAGGTGATAACGAAACAACGGTGGATGGTCTGAAGAACGTCATGAGAAAGAATCCTTCACTAGCATTGTCTTGTTTTTAACCGTTTCTGACTCAAGTCTCCTCTTTTGGGGAAGCCCCTGCGAGAACTCGGACGACCCCATCAGCGGCAGTTGAAGGCGAAGATGCCACCATCTCCAATTAATTCAACATTTGATCACCCTCAATTCCCCTGTCGGTCTCGGATCAGTCGCCCGTTCGCGGCTTAGTCAAGCACGCGATGATGAAATATCCGCGGTGGGGCACTTCGATTATCGATAGCCCCTCTTGTTTCCTGAACAACACCGCATCACATTCGCCAGCTCAACGACCTCGACGCTACGAACTGTTTGTATACAGAGGGGCAATCATGAAGGTCACCGAGCTGTGGATTTACCCCATCAAAGCTTTGCGGGGCATCAAGCTCGATACTGCTACGATGGGGCCGCAGGGGCTGCGCCACGACCGTCGGTTCATGCTCTGCAAGGTAGAGGACTCTGGTGGACTAAGCAAGATTCAGTTATCAAAATATCCTCAATGCGGCCTTTTCGCGCAGGAAATCGTCAGAGACGGCGTCCAAGTCAGGTATCTGAGACCTCAAGAGCCGGTAGCTCCCTGGCGACCAGAACAGGACTCGGTACTGGAGGTTCCTCTTGAGCCAGACGCAGGAGAAATGCGGACAGCAGACGTCAATCTTCATCAATCCATGGCCCTTGCCTACCGGATGGGTCACGAATTTGACGATTGGTTTTCGGCTTGCTTCGGCTTCTCTGTAGTCCTCATCTACATTGGCGATGCCCGCCGTCCGGTTCTTGGAACCTTTTCTCCTAAATCTCGGGCGCCTGCCAAGCCATGGTTTTACTCTATGACAAGTTACATCGCTGGGAGCGAAGAAAAAGAAGAAGAAGAAGAAGACTGGCTCAACTTCTCTGACTGCGCTCCTTACCTCGTCACCACCGAGGAATCTCTGAAGAACGTCAGCGCTAGACTGTCAGAGGGCAACATGGAAATGTGGAAGTTCCGCCCAAACATCGTCCTAGATGGCGAACGGCAGTGGGACGAAGACTTTTGGGCACAAATTTGCATCAATGGTAAGCATACCTTGACGCTGACGAAGATGTGTAACCGCTGCGCCTCCATCAACGTCGACTACGACACAGGTAGGATCGCCCAGGGCGAACGTGGTATTGTCTTGAGGAAGCTCATGTCGGATCGCCGCGTGGATACGGGGGCCAAGTGGGCACCAGTTTTTGGTCGATATGGATTTCTCACGAGCAGTTCCCATGACGTGAACGGAAACAACGTTGCAGTGTCGATAGGTGACAGTATCGAGGTTACGGGACGAACAACGCAGCGATCTGTGTGGGATTGGTCGCTGAAGGACCCAAAAGCAGCACGCTACTATCACCGTTCATGATACTGTCATCAGTGAGCCACGTATCCGCCCCTGTCAAATCGTGTACCGGCGCACGGTAGGGCTGTTGCAAGTCCCGCTGTCAACACCCAGGCAACGTTCCACAAAGCCACCAGGCCTTAGGCGAGCGACGTTTTCCTCTCTTCTTTCAACACCTCCCTCCGGTGACAGGGCCTTGGGGCAGTCCACATGGCCGCTCGAGAACGCCTCCACGTCATCCGCGCCCGCTACACACAAAGCGCGCAAATACTCGGAGGCCTGACAAGCGACCGGCAAGGACGGGTCCGGAGCCGAATTACCGAAATGGGGAGTCTTCCGCTCCGGACACGGGACCGGATCGGCCGTGTCTTATTCCCCGCTCCGTGCCTTGTCCGACATATGACCAAAGGAGAAGCAAAATAGAAGAAAACGACTTCTAGGCCGATGGCGCTACGTGGTGGACTGTTTACGTACGGAAAGCTTCTAGAAACGTTACTGACAAGGGGGGCACGTCATGTACAACTCCACTAACGGGACCTGGCATGACCACCGCGATCACGCAACATCACCAACACGCCCCCAACACACCCCCAGGATCTCATGACAGCTCAAAAAATATCTGTGAAACACACGCTTGATGGTCAGCCTCAACTCGGCCGCCGCTGCCAGATGAGGTCACCCCCCCCCCTTCAGCGGACAGACGGGAACGGTAGCCGGGGAAGGGGTTTTGGCGGCTGACAAGCTCAAGGGGCGGAAAGAGGAAACTCAGGCGAAGCGTCACAGAAATTCTAGAGGCGTCCCGCGCCGCAGAGTTGTGGAGACCTTGGCTGGGATCCCACCGTCGTCGTTCGCCCGACCTTAGGCTTGGAGCATCTATCGATGAATCTCTTCGCATAACGACCGACCGAACGCGTAAGCGGGGCAGCAGAAATCGTTCCTATTCCGGCTCAATGGCCCTTCCAACGAGAACTACTGACCGTAACCATTTTGATACCCCCTAAGGACCTAGGGTTTCCCCTAACTAAGACTTTTCATGCGCGCCGGAGTCAACGGGAAGAAATTGCAGGAGCGGAGAATATCGGTCCTGGCACCCACAAGTTGACGCTCTGATCATGAGTTGGTGATGATGATGGCCAACCACCACGGACCTCACGAGCCTTGCCAAGCAGGGCGGCAATGTTCCCCGAATCAACACTAGACAGTACATAGTACAAACAACGATAGAGGTCATCATGCATCTGCACATTTCCTAAGGCGAAAAATGTCTCGCTTCAGGCCCTTGTCGTTTCGTACAACACCAAAAGTAACAATGACGACTATAGCAGATGAGATGTGATGGATATTGATTGATCGCTTGAGACGATAGAGAGACCCACAAGAGGGAACGCTCTTTATTCAAATAGGAAAAAGAGATAGTACAAAAACAACAAATCAGAACCCATTTCCATAATAACACCGCACCGTCTCCATGTTCCTTGATTGATAGATGTGTCGGCCCGGGCCAAGAAAAATTTCCATCTCGAACAAAACCTTAGTCTATTTCAAGCGCCAGCCCCAAACACTCCACCCAAATTGCGCCCATTCAGCCCCCCCAAAAAGGAGGGGAAAAAAAGACTATGAAGAATGCCATAATGTGATGAAGAAAAATCTGGACCTGGTTTTCACCCCCTCTCTTTTGCTCCTCCGATCAGAGTATGCGGGTATTCTAAACCCGAGAGCCGGTAGGAAATCAAGCCAATGATTGGAGAGGGAAATGCTCCTCTTGTGCATGCGCGTCTAGAATCAGACAAGGAAATGAGAGAATTGAGTGAAGATGACATCCGAACGACAAATCGTCGAGCGACGAGCACAATCCGAGGCACCGGTTTAATTCAACTGGCGAAAACTGTTAGAGACGAACCGTGTGAAAGAAGCTTCCAGGGACCAAGGGCCCCTAGGGCTCATGGGTCCTCATGGTCCACCGGTCCGCAACAGAGGGTCGCTAATGATGCAAGATGCCGCAAATGTACCCGAGACGGGGCTTGCCACGTGGAATTCGCAGGGACGATTTGCCCTCTGAAGTCGAAATAGAGAAAAAAGAAAGTCCATGCGCAAAGCTGCTAGATGGTGTCACCGTTTGTCGGTATGTTCGCATTTGCTGGGCAGCTCCCCGCCGGCTGCTCCGTCTGTCAGGAGAGCTCGTGGTTCAAGTTCATCGTTCAGTGTAAAGAGAAGAGCAATGCGATGACTTTCGGCGGATTTGAGAGAATGCGTCATGTTGTTCCACTTGCGCCTGCGCCTGCGCTTGCGTTTCCAATGCGTCTGTGCCTGAGCCTTGGGCTATGGGCCGTGTGTTCTTGAGCTGAAATGAGTGTTCTTTCGTTCGTTGGTCCATTAGCTCAGTTGTCGTTGCCAGATCATGGGTACCAGCCCAGGGGCAACCAAAGCTCGGATGCGAGAATGCGATGCGATACTCTACACTGAGACCAAGATAGCATCTTTCTTGTCATGAATAAGCCTAGCGGCGTCGTGTAAGTCGGGCCACGCCCACTATCCACCTGCGGCAATATGCGAGCGGCTCGATGACCCACGCAAAAAAAGCTCCATATCCGAATGCAAGCTGGCGATTCGTACTACAACGCCCCGCCGCCGTTACCCGTATCACTGGATGCGACCGCCGGCCCAG
>JAMYIC010001638.1:9161-27658 GCA_024112705.1 Microcera coccophila
ACAATAGAATGCAAGATATATCTATTTTCCCAAGATATGTAACCTTCTCTTAAAGCCCCTCTTGAGCCGCCCCTGACGGTGACTCGTTGCCCCAACCGACGACCCGGTCACTCGACCCGGTCCGCTTCTCGCCCTTTCGACGAAAGGGCGCCCGAACATAGTTGGTAGCCCGGACTCTTGGAGTGGTATTTTATTTCAGCGTCGCTACACGGCTCTTGTTATACTACCCTGCTTCGTATACGAGCAAAAGACTGGAATGACTTTAAGAGCATCTATGTAGCTACACTGTGTAGTATTTACTTCCGTAAGACTCGTCTGTCTATTCCCCTATTTCTTTTTCTTCTTTCCTTTTCCTCTTCTTCTATTTCTTTACAAGGAGGATATTTGGTTAACCACTCGATGCCATCGTACCTCTCGTCCCATGTGGTTCAACACGGTGTTTCAAGATCCTTGCTATTCTGAATTACAGAGTCCTTGCTTCAAAAGCCGAGCATGGCATGGCATAGCATAGCAATTGAAGAGCAGTCTCAATGATGTCAATGATGTCAACCGAGTCACAATATGACTCTCGTGTCATTCTGAACCTGCCAACCGTCCTTTCTCGTGGTAATCCTGAAATGTACTTGTTCCCCAATTATCGGGCTGTCCCTGTTTGCCATATCACCCTGCCTCCTTCGTAGATGACAGCATTTCCATCGTCCTGCATCACAAGCGTCCGCTTCACCTCGCCTCCACGAACCTGGGTCTTTGTGTCCCAAATCGCTCGTTGGCCGCCCCAGCTTGTCTTCTCGTATACGACAAGGTTGCCGTCCGTCTGCATGACCACTCTCTCCGGCGGGCTTCGCTGCCACGTCCCTGACGCCCAAATAACACTTTCGCCCCAAGGCTTCAACGGGTCGGGATTGCTGAACTTGTACAGAACAAAACTGGAGTCGCCTTGGAGGACAAGGTCATAGGCTCCGTTGGGCGACCGGATCGCCTGGGTCGTGTACATTATTTCCCCTGGACCCAAACGATCGCCGACGCATTGAGACATCGTCCAAAGGACTGGCCCAGGCGGATTGCTTCGCGGGTTGACCTGGATCACGGCCCGGCCGTCGTCTCGAATGACGAACACCGACTGTTGCAACTCGTCGTGCGCTGGGCCGGGGCCCTCTCTCCATTTTTGTTTCCCGCTCGCTTCCCGCATCTCGAGATAGCCATCCGAGGTGTATGCAAGAAGAGCTGCTTCTCCGTGCTGTTCTTGACCGCCTCGCATCACGGTACATGACGGAATTTTCGGAGTGTGGTTGCCTGCGGTCGAGATGTACATGTCGCCAGCCTCGTTGAAGTTGAGCACATACTTTCCATTATCTGACACGAGGGTCTAGGAATTGGAGAAACATTGGCCGATGGAAATGCTGCTTCTAGTTTTTGTTGCAGGCTACCGGCCACGTTAGTCAAGGAGCCGCCTTTAGCCACAGGATGACTTACCACAGCCCCAGTGCTCCACGCACGCTTCGTGATTCCACTATTATAGTCTGCGGGATCTGCCGAGTCGGGCATGACTGCTAGATTGCCGTCGTTGCACATGCGAAGGACATGATTGGCATCGTATTCACGGCCCTTTTGTGGTGACCATCGGACCTGAGCCTTGGCGCCGTATAGATTGAGCTCCCGAGGGATCATGCCGAAACATAGCCTGGTGATATCCCCGGCGGCGGTGTTGGTCGTCCACAAAGTATTCTTCTTCTTATCGGCAGAGATGCTTTGTTGAACGACAAAGCTGCCGTCATTCTGTAAAGTGGCCGAGTACACTTTGTTGGGTGATGTAAGTGACTGCCCTTTGGCCAGATATTCTCCAGGACGCAGCACATCCTGTCTTGGTTTGCAGGCAATCAACTGTCGAAGTGCTCCTGTCAGCTCACAGCTCTCAGCAGTCGATGGGCGATACTCACATCTACAGGCTCCCAGGGTTGGACCAAACTCTGGTTGG
Organism: Microcera coccophila; assembly: GCA_024112705.1. Classification (NCBI taxonomy): domain Eukaryota; kingdom Fungi; phylum Ascomycota; class Sordariomycetes; order Hypocreales; family Nectriaceae; genus Microcera; species Microcera coccophila. The sequence goes on from JAMYIC010001638.1 coordinate 11,137, forward strand.
TCGACCAAATGATTGTGCCGTCAGAGACGATGACTGCTGCTCCGTCGTCACGTATTATGAGGGCACCGCGGCCGCCCTTTGCTCTCCTCCTTGTGCCTGACTGCCACGGCTTGTACTCGCGGTCCACATACAAGTTGTCATCCTCGCCAAGCGTCACTTTACGCGGCCCGCCGCGCATAATAGTATCGATCGCCCATATGGGTGTGGTCTTGTCATAGATGACGAAGTTTGCGTCCCCTTGAAATGCCAGAGAATACCTCCCGTTTGGAGAGACAATGTTGTCCCCTGCGTACAGTACTTCGCCGACTTGCAACCGGTCCCTTTGCGAAGGGCGCCAAAGCGCCCTAGTCTGCGTCTGCCAGTAGATGGTGTCTCCGGCGGCGGCTTGTATGACGGCGTTTCCATTATCCTGCAGAAGTAGGTTTGCTCCGGCTCGGCCATCATCGGGCTTCTGAGTACCGCTGTTGCTGGACCACCGGACGGACGTAACCGAGCCGGTTGCCGCTACGTGGTGAAGCTCAAGATTGCCATTCTCCATCATGGTAAGTCTGAGCTGTTTGGCATCTGTGCCACTTGTTGACGTAGACCATATTGGTTTGTCTTCCTGCAAGAGGACGAAGTTGCCGTCGAGCTGCAAAGCAAAGCGCAATCTCCCATCTGCGGCAACCAAGTAATCTTCAGGCAGAAGCCACTCGCCAGGGTTGAGCATGTTCTTCGGGGCTTTCCTACGCCCCGTCGCCCAGACACCACGCAATTGAGATCCTGTCATCTTGATGGTGAACACGGCGCGAACATGGACGTAAACTGTTACGACTGGGGGCTTGAGCTCTCCCGAGAGCGACGTTCCCAGGAGGTTTGGATCCACCTTCTTCTCCCATATCGTTGTTTCCAGAGGCAGCACTTCCCGACATAGGATTTGACTAGCCATCTGCTCCTCGGGGTCGTGCGACAGACTCGCCACAGCTTCCCATTGTAGCTTTCCGACAAGCTTAAACTCTTCGGGGTTCTTGGCAACAGCCGGGACAACTGACGTCCAATCCGCCCGAACTGTGCTACCATCTGCAACAGTCACCGACGGGGAGCCCGTCAATTGACATTGCGTTTCCACCTTGGGCTGCCAAGCCTTTTCGTCCACCATCACCAGATGAACCTGCTTCCATTTCTGCGAGACGGAAGTTTCGATTTCCGTCGTGTCCGGTCCCAGAATGCCTGTGTAGGAGATTCTTACCCACGCGTATACTTTGGAAGCACCTTTCAACTCTGGGAGGGCCAAACGAAGCGTCCCGCCTTCCAGCTTCTCGTCAGGTACGGATTTCTGTTTCGGGTGTGGCGCTACCTCATCAGAGGGGGGCTTGTCCTCCGAAAGCACTAGAACCTCCCAGGTGATGCCCGTGTCTGTCTCAGCAGCTAGGGTATCGGGCTGCTTGACGCCAAGCAAGTCCGCCTGGAACATGCCGTCCTTCTCAGAGAACTGTGCTTCTGGGGCCTTTGCCAGATTGAGTCTCTGGCGGAACTGGGCTCTGATCTCAGCCACCTTCCGGTTACCGTCTTCCAAAACTTTTGTGTAGGCCGCGTGAAGGTGCTCAAAGCGAGCAAGCCTCGCCGCATCGACAACGCTCAGTTTCCCTCCAACAGGTCCTGCAACTGGGCCGCTCGCGATGCCGCCTGCCGCAAGACCGCCCCCAGCCTGGCCGACCTTCTGCATGTACTTCAAGAACTCGATGGCCCTGCTGAGTAGCATGATTGTGTCCTTGAGCCTGGCCAGCATAAACAGCAATCTACCAAGCAGTGCCATTCCAGCCACCACCATGCCAACCTCCAACATGGTCACCACGATTGATTTGAACTTGTCCCACCAGCTGTCTGGGGTTTCGGGCTTCTCTGGGGTCGGCGTTTGGTCGGGCTTCTTGTCGTCTGGCGGTAGATGCGGCTCAAGGGCCGGCCAAATGCCCGGAGGAGCAATCTTTCGGCAGAGAAGTGCAGCGATCAGTTTCTTCCCAAATTCCTTTATTGCCATACATCCAAAAATCTTGGCCGCATTTGCTCTGTCATCGAGAATCTGTTCGCCAAGCTTGGTCAGGTTGGCGTTAGTCTGGAGGGTCTTGCAGATGGCCTTGACGAGGCCATCGAATGAAAACATGTCAGACGTGAGCAGAACAGTAAGATGCGCGGGCAAGTCAAATGACACGGCGAGATCAGTGCTTTTAGCAACGGACACGTAGAACTTCCCTCCGATAAGGACTTCCAGGGCGCCATCCTTGAGCCCGCCCATGCCAAGGTCCCATGAGAACCTCGTCTGCACTAGTTGATCGAATAGCTTTCCGACAAGCTTCTCGCAGTGCGTATCTTTGGTGTTCGAAGCCAACCGCAGCGCCTCCTGAATGTCGACGTTTAGTTCCTTATCGATTCGAAGACCGGCAATGGTGAACTTTTTGTTCGAGTAAGTGACGTCTAGAGAGAAAGGGCCTTTGATCTCAGTGTCTCCAATCGGGATAGCCTTGTGGTACTTGGCTGTGCCTGTGTAAGCAGCGCCGGCACGCTTCAAACTGAGACTGAAACCGTCGTGGTCTAGAATTCGAATCCCGGAGTGAATAGAAAATTCCTTCTTCAAATGAGCCTATGAGACGAGTTAGTAACCCGTGTAAAAAAATAGGTCCGAGCAAAGGTTAGAGAGCACGAACCTCAGAACTTCCAGGTTTAACGGGTTCCCTCAGGGACTGGATGGTTAGTTGTGGCCCTGGGATGTCCTCGTACTTGGTAAACACGCAGAAACCGAAAGGAACGTCTTTTCCGTACGATCCACTAATTTCTACACCGTTCTTTCGGATTCCGACAAGAACCGTGAATGGCCTCTCGAAAAGTTCGATATCCGCGCTGAGGTTGAAGCCCGGATGTAAGGTCACGGACAGCTTCTCTGCTTTTTCATTCGTCTCCTCCAGTTCGAAGACCTCATCTTTGTTGTCAGTGCTGCTTTTAAGATAATACAAGCGTACGGATTTGAGCGAAACGTTCTCAAAATCTGTTGGCCAGCTCTCCGCGCCAGTCGAGCCGTGGCTCGATACCGCTCCCCTGTTCACAATGTCAGAATACACCTGGCCAATAGACACTTCTTTAACAAGGCTAAAGACTATTGCTCGTGGAGCTGCTCCAGAGAAAAGTATTTGCCCGCCGAGCGTATGGCCAAATATCTCCACGCTGCCGTGGAGGGACATCCATAATTGCCTCTTGTGGAGTGAGCCGGTCGTTGTAGGAGCAATCGTTCCCTTCAGCTTCGTGATCTGGAACTTAATTCCAAAAATCTCTTGAAAGCCAATGGTATGTGGAGGTGGCAGCTTCTCTGGCTTACCCGGGAATTGGGGAACAGGGACAATGAGCATGGTAGGCGTGGGAATAACAGGATTGATGACATGAGGAGTTACCGACGAGCTTGCTGTGTGGGGTTGTGTAGAAGCAGTCGAGCTCTCGCCTGGCTCGTGGTCGAAGGGCGCTGGAAGAGAAATCTGCGTTGGCGTGGGGAATTTAGGACTGATACCGATAGGGGTAACCTGTGGAGGACTAAAAGGCGTCGGAGTGGGAACCGGTTGAGTCGATGCTGTTGGGATAGGTTCTGGGGAAACTGAACCAGCGCCGATTAGCTCAAACGCCACTTCTTCCTTGGGCTCGTGCTGTGCTTTGTACGAAGCTCTGAACTTGTAGACATGGCTCTTGTCAAATACAAACTCCATATGGCCTTCCAATTCGATGCGATGAATCTTCTTTCCCGTGTAAGCACCGTGAGCGTACGGAAGCGAAAAGGCGCCCTCAAACATTGTGAAGTTTTTCAAAGTGATGCCATACGTCACTGGTGTGCCGTGTAAAGGAATCTCTGCCTCAAAGTCCACCGTCGGAATCTTTCCAGACTGAGGGTCTGAACTGAGGGCAAGCATCTTGCTCAGCTTGGTCTTTTCGTCGAGAGCAATTCGAGCCTGTACGCGAGCACCACTGCGTACTAGAGGGGCTGTAGAGGGCGATGTCGGTGCAACTGCCGGAGTCGTATCAGTTACTGGGCTGTGCTGCGTGGACTTTGTGTCTCGTGAGGCGTGCTCTTTCAGCGTCGCCGACGATTTCGTCAAAGACCTGGAAGGAGAGGAGTCTTTCGAGGCGACAGGTACCACCCCATTCAAGTTGCCAATCACTGCTTGTATGTCGGCCGCCGTATAGTCTTCTGAAGCAATCTGGGCTGAGATAGCCCACCTTGTCGAAGGAGAGCCAGTCGGTACCGAGCTCGCCACCCTTTGCCAACGTTGGCCACAGGGCGGTGACACTTTCAAGCTCAAGACACAGCAAGTAGCCAAATGCGCTTGCGGTCTTTGTACTGCCAGCCTTGACATCTTTCTGCTCGCGACTCCGGATCCAGAGCAGACGTTGGCCGACGTGTTCGATACGACCTGCGGTAACAAAGTTCTTCCGCCCAAAATCCAGAACGAGCTTCAGCATGGCATCTTTCTCCATGAATGAGAGATCTTTGCGAGCGATATTGGGAACAAGTTCTCCCCATGCATTTGAGTTGCCGCCAATGGCGTTCACAAGCTCCTCAACCTCGTTGGGGTGAGCTGCCGGCGGCCGGCCGGTAACGGGGTTTGCATGTGCCGTCTTCTGCATATCTGCAATCAAAATGCCATTCTTAGAAGATCCTGCGCTTATGTATAGGCTAGCACCGGCCTTGGTGGTGGTGAAGGAATTTATCGTCACAGCTCCGTAAATCATGACTTCATACGAGTTCGCTTCGGCGAGGTGCTTGACAGTCCGGGCACCGATCCCTGAAAGTGCAATGTCCATGTGGCCGAACTTTCCGATAGGTGCGTTCAATGACGGATCTCCGCCTGAAATCTCAAACTTGTCTCCTGACATGTAGTCAACTGAAACAAGGTTCCATGGCAAGGGCGACGGGCAGTGCACATCAGGGGGGATGGTGTACCTTGCTGGTGCCCAGCCATCCTTTCTCGCTTAGCTTATCCAGCGTAAGAAGAGATTTCTTGGGTTTCGTCTTGGGCATGCTCAGGTGCCCTTGAAAGTGACTGACAATCGAGGGCTTGGCATTGTCCCGGTGAATAGCTGTATACTGAAGTGCAAGGATAACATCATCGGGCAAGGTGAGATAACCCCGTATACTCCCTTGGAATGGCTCCGCTGTGCGCGTGCGCTTGTAGTCTACTTTCAGCGATAGACATTCAAGATGAACATGGTCGAGACTGGGTAGAGAGTATGTGGAGCTTGACTCTACCACGATAGCCAGAGTGTCCACCTGTATGGATCTGGATGGCTTTTGATGGACATCCTCTGTGCCAGTACGCTGCTCCATTGTGCGATACGACAATTCCATTCATGTATATACTGATAATCCAGTATTATTTCGAGACGTTCCAAAGACTTATCACGCTGATTCCCGACCAAGGGCCTGATCCCATACCCCCCATCCTGTGCCCAACGTCCAGCTGTAGCCCGCAGAGTCAACTATCGACGATAAGGTAACACCATAGAAGCCGAAGCCGAATTGCAATAGTGGCGTCTAACACTCGAAGAGTGGAAGATGCCACATTCCAAGGGCAGAGCACGGTAAGTGACGACAACATCTCCTGCGGAAAAGAACAGACCAATGACGTCGTGGAAGCCGACAGAGTGCCAGTCAATTGCGCGGGTGCCGTGTTCTGGTCTCAGACTTTCATAACTCTCGATTCTCTGAAGGAGTCGTTGATCAGGGCCAACAATCCCCATGACATTCCAGCCCACGACGCCCATGGCATGGAGTCTTATGAAACATTGAGCGCTGCAGTAATCATTAGGCTTCAGCGTGTCCCGGGAGGCTACTCGGAAGAGAAAAACTCACATCCAATCGCGACATCCATCGAAGTAATCTCCAACCGTAACGAAGTGGAAACTGGTCAAGTCCCCTTGCAATGCAGCTGGTAAGTCGCCCCTTTCACCCATGATGATGGCAAGAATTTGGCCAAGGGTAGATCTACGCCGCAGATTGAATTGGAAACCGGCTGAGGCACTTGCTGTCCTATTAATATAACTGCAAAGCTTGATCAGGCAGGCTCCTGGGCCCTGTCCGTCCGGGCCTTCGCCCAGCTCCATGGAGAGGCGGACAGATGCACCTTGGTCGTCAATTGGCTGTTCAAAATTGAACTTGAACACGACGTGTGGCTTCACGTCGTTGGTGTAGAGAAACTCGACGGTGAAGTGACTAATCACCGTCATCAACGCGGCATGCAGTCTGGGAGGAAGTCGTGTGTTCGTACATCTTGCGTCGCGAGCGTCATATTCACCACACTCCTCATCTGTCACGCTCATTGCCGTAGGGAGATTCATGTTGGGAAAAGTTTCGCGAGGATTATTGGGAGCTTTGTTCTGGTTCTCCGTCGAGGAGAGAAAAAAGAGTAAATACTTGGTGTCAATGAATGAATTGTTATGGTACTGGAAGTGTAAAGTCTCAGCAATGAAGGAAGCTCACCTGTAGAATCTCAGATTCGTTAGCGCCTTGGCACGATGGCGCTAGAATCTGAGATGCGCTAACCGTATATAGTAAAGCGACGTGATCACAAGGCTCCCGAGCTTCAACTGACAGCATGAGACGGAAGTGAAGTGGAAGTGAAGTGGAAGTGAAGTGGAAGTGAAGCAGAAGTGTACGTGAAGTGGCTCTAGTGCACAAGTGTGCCTGCACAAGTGCCTGCACAACTCTGTAGGTCTTGGCGCTTGTCTAAGTTCAGATCTAGGGGTGCAGTAGGCAAGGGCTGCCCACGGGTACTTCCTTCCAGGTGTCAGCTGCAGCAAGATTACCCGTTTGGGACAGTTGATCCCCCACCCGCAGATCGGTCCCTTGATGGCCCCCATCGCGCATCGCGACCAGCTTCGTGTCGTGCCGTGCCACCCACACCTCATGAATTGTCAGATCAGTCATATTCATAGCATCTCTTCTACAATACCCAACCCCGAAATGACAATCCGTGGAGAGAACTCGACTCTCCCTCCGTCTTCATCCCAAGCCCCGCCCCCAGCAGCATCACAATCGCACTTCGCCACCTTCGACAACTTTACCCCCGATGATGGTGCGTCCTTTGACCACGAGTTTGCACGCCTAGCGTCGTCTCAAGAATGGCTCCCCGGCTCGCAACAGTACACTCGGGAACGCACCATTGCCCTGCGCGAGGAGTTGACGTCGCTGTACTTTCCGCCAACGCCACTGGCCGACAACAACGAGCGGCCGAAACGACTCACCGAGGAGCAGAAGCTGAAGGGCTACCAAGATCTGTGCGACGAGATCGGCCTACCCTTGGGCGACTCTATTGACGAGTGCAAGAAGAACCTGAAGAGCACGCTCGTCAATATTGTGGACCTCATCGATGCGCGGCGGACGTCCTCGAGAGCTATGATTTGGCAGGATTTCGACGCATTTCGCAACTACACGCTCCAGGATGAACATCGGATCAACAAGGAGGAGGCCAAGAAGGGGGAAGGGCTCCTTGCGTCTTTGCTGCAGGACTTTGGGCTGGGGCGACGACAGAAAAGAAGACGAGGAGAGAGAAATGCAGTCGTCCACAAAGTAATCACAGGGCGAGTGGGCAGGAAAAGCCAGCGATGAATACACAATCCCGTGTGCCGCCGTCGCGAATGCAAAGCTCCGTACGTGCGCCGTAAAAAAAGACATCAGACCCAGCTTGACTATTGTCATGTCGAAGAACAGACCTGCGCATTCCCCCTGTGACATTTCTATGGAACGCTTCCGCTTGATCCCAGCTGGATGTGGTGCCTCAGCATGCGTCGCCCCCAACCGTGTCATCATCTCCTTCGGAGAGCACCGGCCCTTGCTCCAACAGCCTCGAGTCGAGCGAGGATTCCAGTGAATTATGAAATGAATACGCTCTGGAGAATGAAAGTACTAGTGGAAAGATGTTTTTATTCAGAAACATTTGGAGTAGAGCTATGCTCAACATGATTGGGCTTGTAGGGCAGTCCCATCCGCCGCACACTGATCTGAAACATGTAGAATATCCTTTCCATAACTTCAAGGTTGTGCTGAGGCAGAGTGTCGCCAATTCTGTCCTTTAGCCAACGACTCAGGGGCCATCTAGAGTTGCGCTGAAAAACAACATACGAGAGAAAGCTGAGGGGCAAGAACGAGGCATGCTCAAAGTCGACGATGTAAAGGCGAACGTGACCGTTGCTGTCGGTAGCAAACATGAAATTGTCGTCATTCATGTCCGTGTAGGAAAAAACGAGCTCTCTCTCAAGTTTGACGGTTGGCGGGCAAGGGTCACGGTGGTACCCTAATTTTGCGACCTGTGGCGCACTCACTGTCAGCGAGTTATTCCAAGTGCTCGTGGCTTTCCTACCCTGTTCAGGTGATCTTCCAACTCATCGACGGTGTGGTATACCGTTGAAGCTTCCTGGTCTTTGAAAAGGTAGTGTTTGATGTATCTCTTGGAGTTCGTATATGGACCTGGTGACGCATCACTGGGAACGGGGATGCGACGAAGCAGCTGAAGCCCCTCAACGATCATGTCGTAGTAATTGGGCTGGCATTGTGCCCACTGCTGGGCGTCGAGCTTCCCGGCAAGCTGTCGGACCGTGCTTGCTTCAACGTACTCCATCACGATGAAGGTCAGATTGTCTTTGCTGAACATCTTGTAAATCTCCGGGACGTAGATATTGGAGTTTGTCTTCTGGCCTTCTTCTCTTAGCCATTCAAAGGCAAGACGCTGCATGTCTCCCTCAGCCTGTCTAGCGTTGCGATTCCCATATTTTACAAAGACAAGAGGGCGATCGAGCGGGTAGGTAAACATCGGCATATAACGTCCCCGAGACTGTTGATAAATTTCTTCTTCTGACACGGTCTGGGCGAAGTGCCTCGCAGACGCATTATTGTCGGCCGCCTGAGAGACATCCATCGTCAGGCCGGTAACAGGATCTGAGTTGATGCAAGCTCCAGTTGACCTGGCTCTGGCAAGAAAGAAAGACAGTTGAAAAACCCCCCCAAAAAAAACAGCTTGAGTGTGCAGATGGTGAGAAGAGGAAATGCGGGTGGTGGAGGCGATTCTGCGCTGCCCCGCTTCAAGCGCGCGGTTAACGTCATTAGTCAGGCGCCCGCTCTTGAGCCTCCCCACCTTTCCGCAGGCCGCTGTTACAGGGGGAAGGGCGCTGTGGGCTAGTCCCCACCTCACTAGTTTTAGTTGGCTATGGTGGCCTGAGGGATTGGTTGAAGTTAGAGGTAACATCAACACATGGTTCTAACCAACGAAGACATCAACTCTTGTTTCCCCGCCTGGACTCAGGTCACGAGCTTCACTGCTGAGCCAACAAACTACAGGATTTCCATCGCTTGACAGTCTTGCGAGAGAAATGGAGGTGTGATCAGAGTCAATAGCAGGTAGCAATCACACAATATATCACCGGAGATGTGAAATTCCGTAAGCTAGTTTTGAGCATCCAACGTCTTTGCAGACTGCACAAGGCACAATTGGCACGCAGCGCCTCACAGGTAAACGCTAACACCTGGCCAGGCGACTCCAGGTTTGATTTCGGCGTTTACCGGCTTCGTGTCTTGAGTTTGCTGATGGCTGCGCCGCCGCCGGGTCCTGTTTGTTGCTTCGCTTCGATTCATCATTGGGACCACATATTATCCGCCTTCTGCCTAATTTTGAATCGATGCTTCACCAACATCTGCTCAACTGTTGGCCAGAAGAAGCTAGGATTGACTAGAGTGTAGTTTTCTCAGCATCTATTCGGATTTAGGCCATGTTTAGGAACTAAAGAGGTAAAAAACGAAGCACCGAGTCAATCTTACTCGTGAGTGGGATCGAATGGGTTCGCTTCTGTATCGTGCTGTGTGGTCTTACTACGTGGCTTATGCTGAGACGATCAGGAACGCGTGTTCGATTGAATCGTCAAATCACATGGTTTTCTTGGGTGTGCACAAGCTTTACTAATCAAAAATTACTGTGTCACGTATCATCTGATGACGCGGTTACTTCTCAACAACCTTGCATGAGACCCCGCGCGTTCTTCGGCATACAACATATAACCACACCTCGAAACAAACTACAAACCCCTTAGCCATGGCATGAGTACGTCAGTTCTATTCCCGCTTACTACTTTAGGTAGGCTGATAATGTTAGGGAACGTCATAAGATAATCCCACAGCTACATTCGATAAGGAATACCATCATGTGGAACTATCTTCGATCCTTCGCTGAGCAGCGAGCACCACTTCCTTCGCCGGTCACTATCACAGGCATCCGATTTCCTGCCAACGGCTCCAAACCACACATGCTTGCGCTTGAGACGACAACGGACAGTGTAAGCGATGGCCCGGACAGTCCTTGGGGACACATACCAGACTTTCGGAGCTTCTGGAAAACACAAAGGGCCTGGATATGGCGAGATTTCGAAACCTTCCGACTCGAAAAACATACACCGAGTAGCTGTGACGGCTTATATGTTCTCTTCTTCTCGTTTGACCTTGAGGCCCTGCCCGAAAACACAAACTTCCCCAAGGCTTTGTTTGGAAGGGAGCGGTCTTTTGCCGGCGATGCATTTGTTTTCAAGCTGAAGGGTAACGAAATTGGATCTGATCTGGGGGAGGATGGGTGGGCCGCCTGGGACGATGTACCCGTAGACGTCTTGACCTTGCCCGTTATGAAAATGTAGCGACGGGAAATTCACAGCTTCGGGATTATCTTGCCATACCTGTTGGATTTGTTCATGAGGAGTAAAACTTGTTGATGGAACTTCGCATATATGGCAGCATCACACCTTGTTAAAGGCGTGGCCTCGTTGATCTATAAACTAGCTCACTGTTCTGCTCATATCATTCTCTGCCAGTCGTTTCATTCCATTCTGACTTCAACGAGCAGCTTCTCCCCACTTACGCCTTTCTTTAACTCTTCTAGAGCGCCTTGGAGCCCGTGCAGTCCCCCTTCAATTACTCGGTAGGGTGGGGGCATGATATTTCCTTGCTCCAACCACTTTGTCAGGGACTCATTAAACAACCATGCCGATAAATCCTGTCTCCGGTCAAAAATTTCATCCCCTCGTACATGAATAACTTCAATGCCTTCGGGATAGGGAACATCCTGAGGCCAAGGTGTCGTATGCGCCAACTTTTTAGGGACATCAGCGGCAGAGGATTTAGACAACACTTGCCCGACCATGTCGAGTGTGGTGGCGTTGGATATCGTGTCAACAGCATACATAATTGACTTTCCAGCACGATTGGAGGCAGAAACAAGGTCATCGACAATGTTTGGTGAGTGGTAGTCGATCAGGACGGCGGCACCAAGTTCGCGAAGTCGGGCATGATGGCGCTCGCTGGCGACGGCGTAGACAACCAGTCCGGCCAGGCGAGCAAGCTGGATCGTCATGGCTCCGGTGGAAGAAGCTCCGCCCCAGATAAGGATAACTGGTGCCTCGTCATCCACCTGACATGTACCTCCGGCCTCTGGCTTACCCAAACCCAGATGGTCGAAGAGGGCCATAGTTGCTGTAGCCGCAGCCGTAGGTAGAGTAGAGCCTTGTTGGAAGCTCATACCGGAAGGGAGCTTTGATGCACATGAAGTTGTAACAATGGTGGAGTGTTGATATGCTCCGTGATCGTTATTGCCGGAAACGAACGCATGAGCAAACCCAATCACACGGTCTCCAGGTTTGAAGCCCGTCGCGGACGGTCCCGTCGCAGCCACGACGCCACAGATATCTGAGAGATGTTGTGAGCACTCCTGACATGAAGTTTACAGAAAGTAAAAAAAAATCGGATGGAAGGCCGGCTGACGAAGTCAAAGCTGCCCTAACCAAGATAATTGATGGCTGGGCGTCGCGAAAACTCTCGACAGAACTGAACGTACCTGCGCCAAGTATGGTCGGATATGACTTGATCATGTAACCCGACGCTTGTCTTTTCCAGTCGATAGGGTTTACAGCAATGCAACGGTTATGAACCAGCAAATGACCGGCTTCCGGAGAGGGAGCCTGGCGTTCCTCGACGACGAGATCTGCTGCCATGGCGGGCAGAAATGCAGCCGTGCTCGTTTCTGGTAGGGCCATGTTTAAAGATGCCAATGGTTGAGAACAATTCGGATTATCAGAGAGGAGATGAGATAAACTAGATGCTTCCTTTCCTCCAAGTCACTACTTTCCCAAGACTTTATACACGACCATGTGGTGCGATATGCTCCGTCCTGGATTACCGATATCTTAGCGACGGAGCAAATTGGCCGGCGTTATGGCTAGCGGATCCACACTCCGGCGAATTGGCCGTGCCAAGTCCCGATATCTTCCCCGGAAACCTCGTAAATTGCGCAGCGTCAACGGCCAATCCCGAGATGATACGTGGAGTGTAGGTAGGGTTATTAAAGGTTGTATTAGGATGATGATTCTAAGCCCTCTTGTGGGAGCTCTCCTTTGAAGGAGATCTTCCCACTCGGGGCGGGCTATCCATCACCTGGGTGGTCACCTGACCCCCTTCTTTTTCACGCATCACGAGAAGATGACATGTGAGCCAGAGCTGGGAGCTTGAGGGTTTTCAGACCTTTCAATTCCGACAAAGCCGCCGGGTCAATGACGTAAATATACATGAGTTGTCCCTGAGCAGCTTCGGTCAATCTGCCAGCGCTGCGTTGAGTGTCATTCCAAGTCCATCTAGTCCTAGATGCCACTGATCGAGAGAGTTCATGGCCGTCTCCAGCATTCTGTTCGTTCCTGAATCAGTCCTGCAGCTGCGTTTTGCAACGATCAAATCGCCAAGTGAATGGATTCTAAAAGGATTGCCCTTGTACTCGGACCACGAAGCATCGTACTCTCGTCGCCAAATCTGAGCATTTGTCGCTTCCCACAGGGCTTTATGGCTTGGTAATGGAAGCGACAAGGGGTCCGAAATCACATTCCGGATATCAGAGCCGAGAGCATGGGCAAGAAGGAAGCAGACCACAGTTATCCTATGTCAGTCAGCCTCGCTACGAGAGTAAAAGAAGAGGTCAGCTAGTAAGCGGTGTTCCCACCTCCGGCGTGTCTCCTCGAAAATCCATTCTTCCCAATTTGGTTGGGGTGAATGCAAATGGGCTGGACTAAAAGGCCCAGGAGAGAGATTCGTTAGCTGGTAAGCCAAGTCCTACAGCACTGGAAATTAGCTGACAGGCTCTCTCTCGCCCAACAAGAGAAAATTGTATCGGACCTTCATTGTTTTTACCTGGTCTTGGTTTTCAAGAAAGTCTTCCGTCCCTAAGACCACAGCCCGCATGATAGTGTATATGACAATGGCTTGGATTGCTGCAAGTGCTTCGCCTCGGGAAAACTTGTGCATCTATATTGCAGGGGAACTTTGTCAGCAATGGTTTAGGGCTCGCTCCTACGTTATGAGAATCGTGTAGCGTGATATTTGCTAATTGAGATACAGAGGTTGCTGCAAGCCTTACCTCATCTTTGATTTGACGATGCTCGCTATCGATAGTTCGACAGAGAAAGTCTTCTGAATTCACGGTCCGGGAAGCATAAAGATGCCCAATACTAATGCAAGCGGCCAGGGGCTTCAAGGGCACCACATCTACTGCCCTATACGAATCAACTCCCCACGAGTCTTCAGAGTTGTAGTGGAGCCCACAGCCAACAGGGTGTATGAAGGGGGGAAGGCCATCCGGCCGAATCATCATCAGGGGGTACGCTCGAAAAACACCGAGGATGAACTGCCGGCGATTGCTGGAGATACAAACTTCAGGAGACTGTGGCGCAATTCTGGTTATTTGACTTGAAACTTCGCGTTGGTCGTTCTCGCGATTGAATGATATCTGAGGTGTCGAAGATGATGATATTAGAGACGGAAAGGGATCAGTTAACTCAAAGAGACAAGGCTGGTAGGATGCTAGTTCAAAGTGCTCAGGATTGTTGCTAGGCTGTAGAGCTGAACTGGCGTCTCCGATCGATGGATTTTGGGGAAAGGGTAACACCAGTGCATCTTGGGTATTGACGTCTACCATCACGGCCGTATTTGTGCTCCACGAATGACCACTCTGGCCGTCGAAAAGATTATCACCGCTCACTGGACTGCGCTCGCTCAGTAGCCTCAAGTCCGAGTCAACGCTCGGATCTGGTAACAATGCAGTAGCGGAAAGATTTGGAACCTCGCTTAGAACGTTGTAACCGTCGGATTCGGCCCTCCCGGGGCTGGGGATGGCAGCATCGTTGAGGTGGGATGCGGGTACCAATCCCACGGAATCTCTACCGTATGTGCACAGTCTCTGTCTAGAAACGCATCTGGAGCAAGGTCGCTTGAAATTACACTTGCTTTTCGTTCTTTGGCAGGACTGGCAGGCCCTTGGTCGGGCTACTTGTTGTCGAGATGCTCGCCGACGGCAGTATTGCATATGCCGATTATGTGAGGTCTCTATTCGCACAATCACCGGGTCAGCATGTCATGCTGAGAATGGCTTCTTGGACGACGTAGACTGTACAGCCGCGGCGTAAAGTCGGTAACATAGGGAGAAACCTTACCTTGATCAACCTGTTTTCCGCATATTGGACAGATGTAGAACTGGCTGGTTTTTTGAGAACCCCAGTCGAATTCTGGATTTAAGTCCATGTTTGCAAGTTGGTGTTTGCGTTTCAGATGCGTAGCTGTTGATTAGCAGCGTGCGCATTGTAAACTGGCGATGGACTGACCATCATCAACATCGATCAGGACTCTCTGGTCGAATTAATCAGCCGTCGGCTTTCCGGAGATCGGCGGAGTTAGACCTGGCGGTCTGAGGAGGCAGAACGCGCAAAAGCGGCTTAGGGCTGTGTGCGAAGCACGGCCCGAATGAGTGGAATATGGATGTAAATATGAGGTTTCAACGAGACGAACAATATTGACGTCCCATGCCTCACCATGGCCGATGAGACTTTCGTATCTGAGCCCGCTTTCCAGATCGGTGACCGGCTGCCCCATAAAACCAGTCCCGACTGTACAATCCCGCCAAGCATCGATCCATCACTCCCAAGGCGCGGCTCGACACTGGATCTGTGGGAGGAATCAAACTAAGCTTCGATTTTTACGCCTGTAAATTGTTGAAAGCTTAGATCTATCACGGAACCGGACATCATATCGCTAGCGTTGAATGTTCGTAAAATTCAGGCTGTAAAAGGATATGCCTTGGCAGATCGACTGCCAGCAAAAGCTGCCGTCAGGTTTTCGGTAGACGAGAGTTAAAGGGGCCCGTACTTTAACTACTATGAAATGTGAACAGAAGACGCAATTATGTAAACCAGTGAACCCATGATTTTAGCTAGGTCAGGACCCATTGAGCATGTTAGCAATACTAGAATGTTGGTGTAGTATTAAGGGTTGTATTAAGATAATGATCTCTTGCCCCTCTATAGAAGCCTCTCCTTTGAAGGAGAGCTTCCTACTTAGGGACAGACTATCTATTACCCAGGGGGTTAGGTGACCCCCTTCTTCCTCACGCATTAGTTGGTGAACACAGGTGGTATGCAGACGCCGGTTTGAAGAGACAGAGTATCCAATGGTCTTTCGCGAAAGGGCGGGCCAGTGTGAAGAGCAGAAGAAGGAAGAAATACCGATGTCGGCGGTACCGGGAAGCGACTACAGCCGCGAGGGCAGGTGAGACATGTCTGGTCTTTCATCTCATATGATTGCCTCCTTGCCTCAGAACAGGTTGCCGAGATTGCTGTGGATTAAGCGTTTTATACAACGAGCTAATTAATTGTGGACTTCCTACGTCGTCAAATCACCACTTAGAACCGAAAATTTCATTGCTGGGCAATTCCATTCAATCAAGGGATGGCGATCAAGGTCTGCCGTTTTCCCCCCTTAATAACATGAAAACCGTGACATTCAATTCCAAAAACGCCAACCTGCTTACATTCTTTGGAGCATCCTGTGGAACTTGGCCTGGATAGGCGGGAGACTGTAGAGGTCATCGCCTTGAAAAAAAACACGGATATTTGTGCTACCAACCCGAGCCAAATGGAATGAAAGGTTTGGGTCCAACACAGCCACGCAAGTGTAGCTTGGATCATAGCGCCAGTTTCTATTATTTTGGGACCAGATAATTACGCCCGGAATTTATTTCTAATACATGATATATAATGGGCATACCAGTCAAAGACAGTACCATCCCATCACGTACAAGTGGATCTCGTTGTCACTCACTACAACATCTCGATAACGAAGGGATGCGAGAGAGCTCATGCCGAGACAGACGCTAGCAGGTGGCTGGCCATGGCGATCATCGTAATATTTCCCTGTTTCGTTGACGCTCCCTTGCTCTCCCTCCATTCCAAACCCCCCTTCGCGCCTAGCTCGTGTATGGTAGTCTCGAGCACCTAGATGATGCGAGTTGATATAAAGCCGCATTCGAACCCTCCGGGCTGATCGAATAACCCAACACTTTTAACTGCACCCAGCTCATAGAATATTTAAGTCTTGAGTCGAGTCACTACCAAATCCGTGATACATTGTCGTTTGAGTTGTTGCTCTGTATTTTTTTTTTTTTTT
>JAMYIC010001640.1:0-42462 GCA_024112705.1 Microcera coccophila
TTTTTTTTTTTGCTGTAGAGTCTTCGCCGCTGCCCGTCAGAGTCAGAGGGGCAGCCCGGTGCACAGGGCCCCAGAGCACAGCTTGCCCACCACTGAAACTCTACCTCGTCCCTCCACCTCCACCTCCACCCCGACCTCTTTTTCTCTCTCCTACACCTCCCTCCCTCACTCTTTCCCTCCCAGTCCCTAGAGAGACGCATAAAGAGTGGCAGTGATCGCACGTTCACTGACTCTCTTCCACCGTCACTTCGACTTCGTTTGTTGAGCTCCCACAAGAGTCTTAGCAAAGCAATACAGCTCAGGTCAGATCGCGGGGTGAAAAACTTCAACCCCGCTCTGTTCCCACATCATCAACTTCGACTTTTCACACCCAACACATAGTCAGGTCATCACAGCAATACCGCCAAGATGGTCAAGTAAGTCCTCTAATTCTCTCCATTCAGCCCTCACGATGTCTCCCGTCGCCATTACAGCCTCATCATCCCCTTTTTCACCCTCTGCCCGCCTTGATGGCGTCGTTGTTGAAAAC
The DNA here is from genome assembly GCA_024112705.1 of Microcera coccophila. Classification (NCBI taxonomy): domain Eukaryota; kingdom Fungi; phylum Ascomycota; class Sordariomycetes; order Hypocreales; family Nectriaceae; genus Microcera; species Microcera coccophila. The sequence continues at coordinate 530 of JAMYIC010001640.1, forward strand.
CCTCCCCCCCGGTACCCCGCTCGGACTTAAGCTCTGGTAAAGACCATGAACTGACCACCATCCTCTTCGCTCGCAAACAGCTTCACGATCGACGAGATCCGGAAGCTTATGGACAAGCCCACCAATGTCCGTAACATGTCCGTTATTGCCCACGTCGACCACGGCAAGTCGACTCTTACCGACTCCCTTCTCGCCAAGGCCGGTATCATTTCCACCGCAAAAGCTGGTGATGCACGAGCAACAGATACTCGTGCTGACGAACAGGAACGTGGCATCACTATCAAGTCTACTGCCATCTCTCTGTACGGTCAGCTCGGCGAGGATGATGATGTTAACGATGTTGTCGGCCAGAAGACCGACGGCAAGGACTTCTTGATCAACCTTATCGACTCCCCGGGTCACGTTGATTTCTCCTCCGAAGTCACTGCTGCTCTTCGTGTCACTGACGGTGCTCTCGTCGTCGTCGACACCGTCGAGGGTGTTTGTGTCCAGACCGAGACTGTGCTCCGACAGGCCCTTGGTGAGCGAATCAAGCCCGTCATCATCATCAACAAGGTCGATCGAGCTCTCCTCGAGCTTCAGGTCTCCAAGGAGGATCTTTACCAGTCCTTCTCCCGAACCATTGAGTCCGTCAACGTCATCATCTCCACCTACCTTGACAAGGCTCTCGGTGACGTCCAGGTCTACCCCGACAAGGGTACCGTGGCCTTCGGTTCCGGTCTGCACGGATGGGCCTTCACCGTCCGACAGTTCGCTGTCCGATATGCCAAGAAGTTCGGTGTTGACAAGAACAAGATGATGGAGCGTCTCTGGGGCGACAACTACTTCAACCCCAAGACCAAGAAGTGGACGAAGAACGGCACCTACGAGGGTAAGCAGCTTGAGCGAGCTTTCAATCAGTTCATCTTGGATCCCATCTTCAAGATCTTCGCTGCTGTCATGAACTTTAAGAAGGAGGAGATTGCCACGCTCCTCGAGAAGCTCAGCCTCAAACTTACCCCCGAGGACCGCGACAAGGAGGGCAAGCAGTTGCTCAAGGCCGTCATGCGAACTTTCCTCCCCGCCGCTGACTCTCTCCTCGAGATGATGATTCTCCACCTTCCCTCCCCCGCCACCGCTCAGCGTTACCGTGCCGAGACCCTGTACGAGGGTCCCGTCGACGACGAGGCTGCCATTGGTATCCGTGACTGTGATCCCAAGGGTCCCCTCATGCTTTACGTTTCCAAGATGGTTCCCACCTCTGATAAGGGACGATTCTACGCCTTCGGTCGTGTCTTCTCCGGTACCGTCCGATCTGGCCTCAAGGTCCGTATCCAGGGCCCCAACTATGTTCCTGGCAAGAAGGAGGATCTCTTCATTAAGGCTATCCAGAGAACCGTCCTCATGATGGGCGGCAAGGTCGAGCCCATCGACGACATGCCTGCTGGTAACATTGTTGGTCTGGTCGGTATCGATCAGTTCCTTCTCAAGTCTGGTACCCTCACCACCAGCGAGACCGCCCACAACCTCAAGGTCATGAAGTTCTCCGTTTCCCCCGTCGTCCAGCGTTCCGTTCAGGTCAAGAACGCTCAGGACCTCCCCAAGCTGGTCGAAGGTCTCAAGCGTCTGTCCAAGTCCGACCCTTGTGTCTTGACCATGCACAGCGAGTCTGGCGAGCACGTCGTCGCCGGTGCTGGTGAGCTCCATCTCGAGATTTGCTTGAAGGATCTCGAGGAGGACCACGCCGGTGTTCCCCTGATCATCTCTGATCCCGTCGTCCAATACCGTGAGACCGTCACCCAGAAGTCGAGCATCACTGCCTTGTCCAAGTCCCCCAACAAGCACAACCGTCTGTACATGAGTGCCGAGCCCATCGAAGAGGAGCTCTCTCTCGCCATCGAGAACGGCAAGGTTAGCGCCCGTGACGATTTCAAGGCCCGCGCCCGTGTTCTGGCCGATGACTTCGGCTGGGACGTCACCGACGCTCGAAAGATCTGGACCTTTGGTCCCGATGGCACTGGTGCCAACTTGCTCATTGACCAAACCAAGGCCGTCCAGTACCTCAATGAAATCAAGGATTCCGTCGTCTCCGGTTTCCAGTGGGCTTCTCGTGAGGGTCCCGTGGCTGAGGAACCCATGCGATCCATTCGATTCAACATCCTCGATGTTACCCTTCACGCCGATGCTATCCACCGTGGCGGCGGTCAGATCATCCCCACCGCTCGTCGTGTCCTGTACGCCTCTGCTCTTCTCGCCGAGCCCGCTCTTCTTGAGCCCGTCTACTTGGTCGAGATTCAGGTCCCCGAGCAGGCCATGGGCGGTGTCTACGGTGTCCTCACCCGGCGACGTGGTCACGTCTTCAACGAGGAGCAGCGACCCGGTACCCCTCTCTTCAACATCAAGGCCTACCTTCCCGTCCTCGAGTCTTTCGGCTTCAACGGCGACCTGCGACAGGCCACCTCGGGTCAGGCCTTCCCCCAGCTTGTCTTCGACCACTGGCAGATCCTGCCCGGTGGCAACCCCCTCGACAGCACCACCAAGACCGGTGGTATCGTCATCGACATGCGAAAGCGCAAGGGTATCAAGGCCGAGGTTCCCGGTGTCGAGAACGTAAGTTACCCAACCCCCGATGTCCCATCTGCAATGTGCTAACCAACGGCGCCAGTACTACGACAAGCTGTAAGCGGTTTCCTTATGTGTCGATAGAATCACCACTCGTGCCAAAGTGGGCACATGATATCAACTGGCTGATTGTGAAAACCTGGGATGTATGCCCAAAGCCATGGGGAGGCTCACCTAGAGTCCAGAAGGCATGCTGAGCGAATACCAAGAAAAAAAAAGTCAAGAGCTAGGTTGAGGCAATACCAAAGGAAGCTTCATCTAGCTTTCATCCATGTAGTTATGTCGTCACTGATGAGTTGAAACATTTAAATGTTAAGAATGATTGTTTACGAAGTGATGACTATGGCTGGGGGATTGTCTATTTCCAGTGTATGGGTACATAAGTTATATCTAGAACCTGAACAAGCAGCCTAAGATTATCAGGGAGAGTAAGGTACCTTGAGTACGAAGTAGCACAAGGCATGACATGCGAGAGGTTTCCTTCCGCGCTTTAGTGCCTCAGCGCTCTAGCGTGTTAGTGCGGTCCAGGGCTTTTCTAATTGGTACGGGTCAACTGTGACGATACCCCGAACCCAGCGCCAACCGCAAATGTTCAAAATTATCCATATTCCATCTTGAGCTTGTCACACCAATATCGCTACCTCCGTTTTCCTTGCAAAGGTCCAGCGCTTCTTCTTTCTTCTTTTTCTGATAAACGAATTCTCTCCAGCATATTACCCGTCCCATTGGCATGGTGCATCGCTTTGCGCTATGTTATTTCCCGACGAAGATGCGCCACTGCTGAAGACATGGATTGTCAAGCGCATTGAAGACACGTTCGTCGCGCTCCCCCATTTTCAAGTTGAGTTGAAGACTGGATTGACGCGATGAGATAGCTCGGATGCCGACGCCGATGTTCTTGCAGAGTATGTCATCGCCTTGTTGAAACACGATGGTGAACCCGACGCAGTGCGCCAGCTCTGCGAGCAAGAAATTCCCGACTTTCTGCGAGAAGGTGTGGGCCAGACTCCTTGATCTCGATATATCATGAACGTTCGAGGAGCTAACTCGGCACGTCAACAGATCCCAAGGTCTTTCTTGACGATGTCTTCCAGGCCATCAACTACAAGACCTACATCCCTGGAGCGCCCCCGGCTCCGAAGTCAGGGCCGGTAATCCAGCCGCAATTCCAGACGTTCGAGAGCGAGGCGCAAAATGGCTCAAGGAAGCGAAGCTTTCACGACCGTGATGACACGGATGCCCTTGAAGGCTACGACGGTTCTCAACATGGCGGTCGTGTATTTAAGCAAGCCCGACGAGGCGGCCGGGGAGGACGGCAAATACCCTTTGTACCCGGTCTTCCTGTCCGACCAGACGTGCCCGCGTTCGATCCCAATAACCCGATGGAAGCATTCATACAATTACAAGCCATGGGCGTACCATACCCACCAATGCCCAACTTCCAGTCCGGCTTTAAGGCTAGTAGGAACCAGCAACGGCGGAGAGGACGGTGTCGAGATTTCGATAACAAGGGATTTTGCTCACGGGGGAGCACGTGTCCGTATGAGCATGGAAACGAGTCCATTTTCGTACCTCCCACGGGCGCACTTGGGGAAGGTGAGTCGTCGCAATTCCTCAGGACATATAGTAGCTTCGCCTTGCTCAGGCCCCCATGGTCTACGTGACTGAGCAAACGTAGCCGCTTCCAGCTTGAACCCTCCTTTGCCCATCGTCAATCTCGGAAGAAGCTGTTAATCATGTGCTGACAGTCTCGCAGAGTATGACCCGAACAACCCTATATTCTCGATAGCAAATCCATCAGCCCAAATGATACCGTTTGGCTTCGGTCCTGATACAGGCCGAGGAAGAGGAGGACGTAGAGGACGCAATTCCCGAAAAGGTGGCGCACGCGCACCATTCTCTGCCGATGGGCCGGTCCACGATCGCACTAAGTCTACGATCGTAATCGAGAACATCCCTGAAGAGTGCTTCTCTGAGGATGCTGTCCAAGATTTCTTTTCTCAGTTTGGCAATATCCTCGAAATCTCAATGCAGCCGTACAAGCACCTTGCAATAGTCAAATACGATAAATGGGGGTCTGCCAACGCAGCGTACCGGTCACCGAAAGTAATATTCGACAATCGGTTCGTCAAGGTCTTTTGGCACAAGGATGAGACCGGGGAATTACCACCGTCTATGTCCCTCAACGGTAGCAGTCGATTTGGCGACGAAGACCAGTCCATGAGCCAAGATCCTGAGCCCGAGATGGACATGGAAGAGTTTCAGCGAAGACAGGAAGACGCTCAGAAGCAGTTTCAAGACAGGGAAGCGAAACGAGCAGAGCTGGAGCGACAGCGTCAAGAACTGGAGAAGCAACAACAGGAACTCCTAGTCAGGCACCGCGAGGAGAACGAGAAACTGCAAGCCAAGCTTACAAGCCAGAACGGTGGTGGAGCTACGTCAGGGACCAATATGCTTCGGGCGAAACTAGCGGCATTGGAACAGGAGGCTAAGCTGCTCGGCATAGACCCCGATGCGGAGGAAGATTACAGTTATCAATTCTCTCCCGGGGCGCACAGAGAAAGGGGGGGCTATCGCGGTCGAGGCTTCGCTCCTCGAGGTCGGGGGAGCTTCCGAGGTCGAGGAGACATGCACGCCGCTTATGCGCAGTACTCGATTGATAATCGGCCCAAGAGGCTCGCGATAAAGGGTGTGGACTTCACGTCGTCTAACAGAGACGAGATGCTTCGTCACTTCCTTCTCGTACGTCTCTCTCCCAGCTCCACTCCCTGAGTCTTATATTGACGTGTATTTCAGAACCTGGGCGAATTTGAGTCCGTCGACACAACCCCAGCCGTCACCTACGTGTCCTTCCAAGACCGCAAAACCGCTGAGAAATTATACTACTCCCTCAACAATAGAGAACTCCCTGGGGTCCCCGGCACATTGGAGCTCTCATGGGTGAGCTCTCCGCTACCGCCCGTGGGCGCCAAGTCTTCCAATGCTACGGATCGTGATAGGGACGATGCCATGGCTAGTGTGGATGATGCGTCCCGGAGGGAGAGCTCGGAAGTTCCAGAGCCGAAGGAGGAGAGGACGGTGAACATGGATTACGAGGTCGCGGATGAGGACGCTTGGTGACCGTTGATTGATATGTTATAGTGTGTGAAAATGGCGGTTGTAGATGTTCTGATAGAACATATACTAGTAAAGGCGTGTGTCCTCGAATTAGGGTCAGAGCTCATCAAAAGCATATTCACAGGATACAAGCCAGCCGTTCACGAAGATTGAGGAACCTTAAACTTAGACATCCTAGCCAGATTTGGCGTGGCGCCGTATCTTTTTCCACAATCTGTCTGTTGGTCCCCAAGGTTGTAATCTCTTCAACTCGGGGGGTCTCCGTACTTTCGAAATTCACGTAATCATCCTTATATCTCGTTCTTCCATTTGTCCATCCAGTGGCCTACCACGGCGGGGTATCGTTGAGATCCGTTTATAAAACAAGTGGGCACGCAGGCCCTTCAAAAAGTAGCCTCGACCCGAGAGTGAGGTTTGCAATCCTAATATTTCGTTTCTGCGCCAATCCGCATATATTTTGCCCCTTTTTTTAACCCCCAATGCATGGTTTCCAGTGTAACTTTTTGTTGAAAAAGACACTCCAGCTAACGATGCGGAAAGACTCAAAATCAGATGTAAAGAACGCCAAGTACGCTAATCCATGATGACGAAAAGAGTGGTGAATAAGAAAAACCAGTAGGCCTCGACCGGTCGTTCTCCTAGGAGTCTAGAGAGTGCGATGACGATTTATCATGTTCTCATCCTCTAGGTCCGATGAATCTTTAGTTTGCAGCAGCAACAGCAGTGCCGTTGACAATGGGCTCAGAGGCATGGTTCCCATTAGTAGCGGGGTTGGGGCTTGACACGGGAGTGGTCAAGTCCTTCACCTTGAAATCTTTGAGGAGCTTGAAGATGGTCTGGTTCTGGCGGAAGTCATTGTTCACTATGAAGAAGTCAGTTCCGTTCGAAGCCGAGATCCAGTTTTGGGCATCCTACCGATGTTAACCAGGTACCAATCGTTCACAACACCCTCTATCAAGGCTCTGCTAGGAGAGTTAGAGTCGTAACAGTGTGCCCAGTCAATACCTAGTCGGTAAGCTTCATCTCTCCAGGCGAGGAAACTAATGCTCTCGACAATGGTGGGCTGCACGATCTCCTTTCCAGGGAACACACCCCAAGTAACGGCATTGGGACCATCACTAGGCGCATTGGTGCGGAGCTCGCCGTCCTTGCTCACGGCGTAGAAGGTCAATTCGGGATTCTTCTCAACTGCGTTAATCATGTCCTGGAAGATGTCGGGATGAACCAACAGTTCAAGGTACGACTTCTGGTAGACGTAGCCGTTGGAAGGCCCCCAGCCGTGGATTGGATGAGACGACTTGACTCCATCGACCGCAGGCTGGGAGTTGACCGTGAGCAGGCCTCGCTGGTTGAGAGCGACGAGGTCTTCTCTGATTTCGTCAGCCTCGCTAGTGAGGGGCGCTTCACTCCAAGGTAAAGATTCGAGGTCATTGTGGAGGTATCGAACAAAGAGGTTCGCAATGTCCTGTATCGTCTTCGGCTCACCCCATTTTTTGCGGTTCGCCTCATTGCTTCCCGTCAGGCCGATCCCATACGCATCCAGCTCTCCGAAGGCAGGCGATCGTGAATCACCCCATCGACCGTTGGGGAACTCATCCCAGTCTTGAGTTCGAAGCACATAGGACTTGTTGCGGTTTCGCCAGAAGATGGGTCTCACATCCTCTGTGCGACGGCCGAGACCCTTGGACTGCTTCCACGGGAGAGGGTGGTGAAGAGGTCGTTCGGCAGAAGGTGCCCAGTCGAGTTCCTCGAGCAACATGCGAGTAGCCTGAGCGAGATTCATGGTATAGAAGTGGAGATGGGAAATTCCATTGGCAAGGAGTTTCCGGCACATCTCAGCGACAAGGGTCTTTCCAATCTCTCGAACAGCAACATCATCGTTCTTGACGGACTCAAGAGCATCCATCCAGGCCTGGGGCACCTTGCACTGCATGTGCTTGGCTCGTCGTAGGAAGCTGGCATAGGTGGCAATAGGCATGATCCCTGGAAGGATAGGAATGGTAATTCCGCGCTCACGTACCTTGCCAACCCAACGAACGAAGTTATCGGCATCGTAAAACATTTGGGTGACAATGAAGGTGGCACCCATGTCTACCTTCTCCTTGAGGTGGTCGAGGAGCTCATCCTCATTCTTGTTGTCGTCACAGCCCTCGGGATAGCCAGCCACACCAATGTCAAAGTGGTTACCATAGGTTTTTCGAATGTGCTTGACCAAGTCGCGTGCGTACTGGAAACCACCGTCGGCAGCGGTCCAGGTCTCCTGGTCTCGGGGTGGATCACCACGCAGAGCGAGAATGTTGGTGCAGCCAGCCTTGTAAGCCTTAAGCAGAGCATCGTTGACCTTATCAACACCCATATCGGTACACGTCAGATGCATACAAGTCTCGAGACCGTAAACGGCCTGAGCTTGAACAACCATCTCACATGTCAGCTCGGCGATGCGGCCACCAGCTCCCCACGTGATGTCGATGAACTTGGGGCCAAAGTTGTACATGCGATCCATACGATCGTAGAGGTTTTGAACACCTTGTGCAGTCTTGGGAGGGAAGTATTCGAAGGAGAAAGACGGCTGGCCGGTCCTCTCGGCCTCCTCGAGCATGTCTTTGATATGCATCTTGGCGACGTGGGTGGGGTGGTTGGAGGGAGGGCCAGGTCGTCAATGAGGTTACCGAAGGGAGAGAGGAGAGGCAGAACGAACTAGGAGAATGATCAGTAAAGTCTCAATTGTTGGTGTTTATGCATGATTGCCGTAATTTCCGTGGTTGAGAACGAGGAACAAGGTAAAATCGAAAGACCACCTTGTTCAGTTGAAGTCATGGTGGAGGGGCCACGAGCAGCAAAGCACCAGAGAACATGAATGAGGGGTATTATTGTGCACGTACAGCAGGGGGCCTCTAGGTATCCGCCGACTCTATTTTCTCTTCTACTAAGGCTTCCCCGAGGAAGACGTCAAGTAGTGGGAGACGGACTCGACCAGCGCGTCAAAGTCGTCTAGTCAGAAGGGTAAAATAGAACAAGGTAAGAAGTCAAAAGGGAGAGAGGGAGGCGGGAATAGAGAAGACGTTGAAATTGTGCCCCATCAAGGGCGAGAGCCATGCCCATGCCGCCTGCATTTTTTCATGACTCCGAAGATGGCGGAACTATGATTGGCCAAACTCTGGCTTAGTATTGCATCAGCGCCCTTCCCGGCCGCCGAACACCGTGGGGGGGAAACCTTTAGTGATCCTTGGTGGCCCCAGCGGCCCTGGCTGCCCTGGACCTTAGGGGCGTCGGTGGTGAATAAACTCCCGCTGCGACGGCTGCTAATGTCCACTTAGCCAGTTACCTTACGCAGTGTCTTTCGAGCTGCTGCTCCGCTATAGCATTCGGTCGCCTTCTTCGGACGTTTTTCACGTACTGTCGGTGGTGTCGAGGGTTCTCGAAGTGCACGCACAAATCAATCCTTTACCGCCTAAACCGTCAGCGGACCCGAAAACGACAGGTCTCGCTTTGACGAGCGCCTTGTCTCTCCCCCGCTCTTCGGTCCTCGATGGTGACTGGTCTCGATGCAGCCGATGCGGTAGCTGTAACGATCGCAATACTCCCCCTCTATGGTCAACGAGGGAACACTCCCCCACTCACTGTGAACTCCCCCCGCTTTCTCGTCATGGTCTGCCACCACACCCCCTCCAGATCCCCTGAACCCGAGAGTAAGAGGAATACAAAAGGACCTCTCCGTGACCGCTTTGGCCCGGTCCATGTACGCTCAGCATCTGAAAGCCGGGTTGTGATCGCTACCTTGGTGGCCCCTTCAAGGTACAGTGATCTTGCAAAAGTCTTGGTACAGTGCTGCAAAGTGACATGCTAGCTCCAAGTTTCACTACTTAAAAATATCTTGATCCAGGGTAGCAGGTTCGATGAAGGAACGTGGGACCATGGGTCACTCATCCACTGCTGGATACAAGTCGCATAGTACATTGTTTATTCTACACTAAAACTAACATACTCCCAGCTACTTTGTTACCTAAAATAATAAAGAGGTATTTTTTATAGAAATAAATCATCAATTAGCCAACGAATTAGCTATCGTCTTATTAGCAAAACTGTCTATCGATCAAGACCTCTTCCCACGTGTATGGACATCTGGGCTTCGATATTCGGGTCCGAGTACTCTATTTACCTTGTCTTCCTCTTCAAGCCCTGCGATATTCTGTCTCGGCAAAAAAGTCTCTCAAGGTATGTGCAATTGTTTTGAGTCAAGCTGGACGTCATGCCATGCTTCGGTGGGAAATGACTCGGCACTGTGGGGGCGGTCGGTCAGCCCCTAGGTAGGTAAAGCTCCATCGATCGAGAAGCCGTGATCCCATCCACCTTTGCCTCATGATTCACCTTAGTCTAAGATTTATATACGGGCATGAATGGATACACTGATTTGCTTCGCCGAGCTGTGTGTCTGGTATTGCTGACACCCCAATCCAATCGAACAATGACGGCTGCTAAACTCAAGCATCAATACTTAAGGTACCATCAACCCGAGGATGAGGTGGCTATGGGGCTCGTCTCACTGCTACCGCTCCCTCGGATCAGCAATGGGGGCGCACCCCTCGACCGCCTCCACCGGTTACTCGTCTCGATGATCCTCCTGTCAAATAAGAACCACCACCGCTCGAACAAAACCTGGCCAACTTCCCATGAACCGGGGTCATAAGGATCATCGCCGTAGATCCTCACCCCCTCCGAGCTATCCTCGACATCGTATGCAAAATTCACCACCCCCAAGGGACCAACTGCATTCGGTGGACGCATCTCATCAGGTAGGGTGAGAATGTTGATGATTCTATCTCGCACACCCGGCCACGGGAGCATATCTAGAATAGGATGGTGAGGAATCATGATTTGCGAGCGCGTCGGACGCCATGCCACGGGAAGCTGGTCGGATGGCGTTGCCACGCCGCTGTGGAACGGGGAGGGGCAGTCGAGGGTCCAGAGAGAATCTCTGCAGCCTATACGGTCTGCTATTCTGTAGATGGCGCGGACAAGGGCGAATTCGTGGACCGGGAGGTAGTAATGGTCTGCGAAGTCAATCTCGGAAGACGAGTTAGATGGATGGCCCAGCGACGACGGGTTCACTGTAAAGAAGTTGTCCTCCGAGGATCCGACCGCCGTGAATCTAGAATGTGTTGAGCCGTTATCATCCGAAGACCTATCCGTTACCATAAAGTCAGGTAATGGGCCAGTGTCCGGTAGCAGGGACGCAAAGGCTGCATCATCGAGCGGATTCCACGACGAGAGGTTGAGATCAAGGGCGCCGCCACTGCTCAAGCAGATGGCCGGCGGGGAGAGTGCCACAGTGGTTGCAGTGCTTGTAGGTACAACCGAGTACCCTGTCGGCAGAGACACTGCCGTCTCGGACTCCTCAGAGTCACCTAGATTGACGAGGACGTCACTGGGAGCAGCGGATTTTAGGCGGTTGAGCCTCTTTTTTTCTCCTGTTAATACCAGTCAGAGGCGCACTCAAAGTTTGAATACCAGGAACTGACGATATCTGCGTTGTGCCAACACGTTGAGTACCCGCTTTCTCTCGGCGGCATCTTCGTCTATATTTGGCACTGCCAACGGCGGCGCCGCCTTGTAAGTCCGCTGCCGGGTTCTCGGCCGGTTCGCCGTTGTTGTAGTATCGGGCATCTTCAGAGCTTAATGATAAAACCTTCCCAAGAAACAGTATTTGCGAGGGCTTGGTCTAGAAGAGGAAGCCAGATTGAGGTTGACGGGTGACGGAGTCTACGAGGAACAAAAAGCCCGCCCGATGCTTAGAGGTCATCTCGAAGGCTGAGAGCCGGCTCCACCTGGCATAACGCGTAAGAATTGCACCCGAAGATGCACTGTGTAGCATAACGGATAGCAGGTACTCGCGCGAGGTCATCCAGTGGGGCGAATCGCCGGTATTTCTCATCTAAGCAGGCCGGTGGTGAACGATAATAACAGTGCGTGTGTGACTGTGTAAGGCCACCAGGAAGCTGCTCGGGATCGAGTCTCACAGTGGAACCGAACTCGACTTAGGAGAGCAAAAAAGCCGCGTCCAGGCCCGGTGAAAGGCCATGTTGGTCCCTAACGAAAGTGGAGGACTCGGTTTAGAAGCCCGCATGTATCGACGGGATTCGGGGTCTGGAGTGTTTACGTCGGAGACCCCTCGACGTTTGCACACGCGTTTTGGTATCGAAGGTGGCGCTTCTATCACGGTTGTTGGTTCTCCGGAGTGTTGGCAAGCTGATGGCGAACAACGTTGGCTTTGTATACTTCTGTTCTGGGGTTGCCATAACGCGGAGGCATAACACTAGAGATGCGGAGTCGACCGGCAGGGTAGCATCTCCCCCCAACGACTGATTCGAGAGTCTGAGATGGAACGATTCCAGGCATTCAATCATCGGATGTTGGTCTAAGCCTGGTGACCCTGATCATTCCGACCCTGTCGAAGGGACCTGGTTTAGTTTTCCGTTGGATGGTTAACCTGTGAGCCGAAAATCCGAATCCCATATTGAGTCAGAGCTCTGTGTGACGATACTTGCGTAAGAATCGGGCGTAAAGCTGTCCGTCGCCGAGGTTGTGGAGGTCGGGTGGCTGGAGTGACACGGAAAAGTTGGCCGCTCCGATGTAGGTAACAACGTGAGCGAGAGTGTTGCGGTAAAATCCAGGTTGTCAAGGTGAGAAAGCAAATGCATATGCATGCAGTCGCTTGTTGTTTGGGACCCAGAAATGCATCTCGTATGGTCCCACTTGCCAGCATAGCATGTTGTTACTGACTACGGTACCGCACTGGATACAGCGCTAGAAGCGGCCCGATGATATTTGCTCCGTCTACAGATTAGCTAGGCGAGTGTACCGGTACACACCAACAGTTTCGGAGGATGAGCCTAGGCACGGCAGTTCTAGCTCGCGCTGGTTGAGACAGAAGCCGAAACCATCATTGCGGCCCCGTCAGCGCCATCGGAACAGGATTACCGTTTTAGGAAATCCGTCTATGGAAGACCGGCCATAGCCTCCGGCGTCCTCGTCTCCGGCTGTCTGCATCATCTGTGCTCGCCCTACGAAAGGCTGCCTTGGATGGTACATACTGTACGTGAGCTGCGGGCTTCCGAGCTTGGTCTCTAGAAAACCCAGAATAGCATTGCGGCACTGGTCTTTGTACCCGAAAGCGTTGCCGTTGCTTCATAGGTATCCTTCGTTAGTTGCTTGCTTACGTCCCGTAAAGATGGGTCGGTCCCCCAGTGAGATCTGCACGGAATAGTGGAGGCTCTCAAGGCCCAATAATTAGGCGGGGAAAGCTCAACTGGATGCATCATGCCCCGTCATGGTGCATCGTATTCTATTTAGTGAAGTCGCAGTTGGCGAGCCCCGATCCCTGGATGGCCGTCTGTGCTATCCCGTGACGCAATGCACGACAACGCGGGACCCCGAGAGAGCACAGCTACTACTGCAGACACGAAGTTGTACGGGAAACCTCAACGCTCAACGACGTGAAAAGTGGTGATATTCCCCATCGGTGCCCAGGAATAGCGTGTAAGGATCCTATTGACGTCACCGCTCTGCACTTCGCCAAGGTCCCAGTAGGAGGAGCCTGAGCAACGGTCAGGTGCTGTACTATGTACGAGAGGGCCCCAGAGCCCGGAAAGTCTCTTAACTGAAGATCCAATGACTCTAGAAATAGCATCGGCATTCCACGAGCCAATGATATCCATCTTGGCGTATATTCAACCGTCCAGACCGTGACATCCGTGTTTTGATTTTGGTAGCCAAGCGCGGGCTTGCGTCGGTGAAAGAACGATGAGGCTCAGAGTCGATACGACAACCGGATCTCTGCATTGCATCAATGCATCAGCTAGCTCATTCCTATTATAGCGTCGTCAAAGACATCATCATGTGCTGAGGAAACACCGATGATATGGAGACGCCACCGCGGATCTTGGTATAAGAAGGCAGGTTCTGGCTGTGCCATCATTGTCCAACTCAAGCGCAGAGCAACTCCTTCTTCTCCAATTCCATCATTATTTCAACATTCATACCATAGCAATGGGTTACCTTCGATCTATTGCGACTTTGTCGCTTCTCACGACCTACTGTCTTGCGGCCTCCGTTGACTTGTGGTCAGAACGTTCAGTCGCCGAGCCTCAAACTGCCATATTCAAGTCCATTGAGCCCAAAGAGATTATCGCCCGGCTGGGAACAACACCGCAAGAATACCAACCGGAAGACAGACACCCAGGAATGGTGAGATAGGCCTGAAGATGCACGAATACATGCCTTGCCTCTGACCCCAAGTAGGCGTATTTCTGTCGCGAAGAGAACTGGGGTCCGCCCTGCTATCAGTATGATCCCGAACAGCACTACACTTGCAACCAATTCAACTCGGACCTGTATAAGCACGTGGGGTCTGTGTTTGTTGAAGCCGGTACAATCTGTCGGTTTGCCGAGTGAGTTATCCGGCCAAGACTTGAAGCTTGACTGTTGACCTAGGTTTAGACTAAACACCGTCGACCAATGCCGTTCAACCACGTTCTTCGCATGGCCAGAGACCAAGCAAGGTTGGCCAGACCTCTTTCACAGACAAGTTCCGGGCTCGGAGGGGGCTATCCTGGGACAAGAGTCGACCCATTTCATGTGCGCAGAATGCACCAACTGCGAGTAGAATCGGGATCGGGATACGGATGGTGCGGAAAATCCAGCATGATGAGAACCTAGTTTGGTAAGCTAAAGAGCTGGGTTAATGACGGAGTCTGGGGCCTGGAAGGCTATCCATAATGAATAATTAATACCTTGTTGATTACCTGCCCAAAGCACAATGTTCTTAAACGGCCGTTACGATATTATCAAAGAGGGGTGTGGTGGAACGTCAATATCATGCCCCGCTTCCATGGACCTTCCTAGTCCACTCACCACCCCACGTTTCTTTCCCCCACCATGATCTTCGAAAATAACGCACCCTGCAAATAATAAGTTGAACGGCTTCCGTAGCTCAGTTGGTTAGAGCTTCGTACTAATACTTCCATATGATAAGTCTTGGTGATGCGAAGGTCGCAGGTTCAAGCCCTGCCGGGAGCATTTCTCTGCTGCCATTCAACTTCAATTTTTGCATCTTTTTTCTTTCTCCTTAACAAGTAACTAACACCTTCTTTTTATCCTCATTAACATCGAAAGCTGTTGGAAGGAGCTTGTTGTGATCCCATGCTGGCTATAAAGTGAGCAAGCGACCATGAAGCACGGAGCCCTACATTGAAAGCACCTTCTCTTCCTAGTGTTCGCTTCGATACGTGTTCACCTTCCATAAACTACAAAACCGCCAAGATGGCCCTCCTGAGCAGTTCGGAGGCTCCTGCTTTGACGGAGTGCGTCGAAAGCTTTAGGAACTTACACCCCCCGTCCGCCAGTCTCCCCGGACCTCATTAGCCTCCTCTGCGTCTACAACTACCGCAATATCTCGCATCATCATCGTCATCATCATTGCCACCGCGCACCATCTTCAATATCATTGTTCATTATGCAACATCTCGCTCTACCAATCCGCACCCGCCCACGAACTGCTATCTGTGACAATGACCCTTCAGCCGTTCAGCCAAGCCAAGGCGCTGAACCGGTCTTTTGCCACCAAAAGCGACGGCACACTTTGTCACACGCATTCAATGCTCAAGAGCTAGAGCGCTCTGTTTCAAATATAGAGAACACCAACCCAGAGGCCTTGTCTACAAAAGATTTACTCGAACCTTCGCTGGGCTTCCACGTTGGCGATGCTGTAACCCGGTCTTCAAAGCCTCCTCCTTTTCTCCGAAAAAGCGAGTTTTGCCCCATTGTCGCCCAAGATGAATATCTCGGAAAGTGCTCTCTCGAAGTGCAGCCCAGCTAGTCGAGGCTGCACGAACCGGAAACACTACTGGAAACACGCTCCATACCGCCACTTTCGGATCCAGCGGAGGAACAGGAAGGTCTCCTTAGATCCTCGAGCGAGCATCTTCGGCGCAGGCGATCGCCACCCCCATCTCCAGAACTCCTCTTAAGAAGAGTTCGAAGTACATCCTCCTCCTACCCGGCCGAAGGAATGAAGTCCTCCCGTGTCCAGTCCCCCATGTCAGACCTGGCAACAAACAGATTAAGCCTCTCATGTCTCTCACAGTTCGGGGAGACGAACGATCGTCTGTCAAACTTGCGTTCGAGCTCTGCGTCTTCAAAGCCCCGAGATGAGAGCACCTCGTACAGCATTGACGAAGGCTTCTCCGAGGTCGCTATCACTTCTACAGAGTGGCACAGCCAGCGGATGCGCGACGTCTCGCGGCCCCCTACAACTATTTCGAGACATGCTGAGGACTCGACGGATACTTCATCGTCGTATCAATCAAACAAGCCCCAGTACAGTGAGAGCCCGGGCCGTCTCTACCACAGCCTACTGGTTACAAAGATCCAGTACGATGGCGCAAACGAAACTTCATATCCAGAGAGCCCAAGTCCATACGCACGCCCCACGGCATGGCCCAAGGGATCGAAGCGCAAGGCCCCATTTCCTCTCGGAAACCTGACCAAGCAATTCAACAAACGGCCACGTCTTGGACTCAGGCGGCTGGCTAGTAATGCTTACCAAAGCAGTACTCGCAAGATCAGCAATTAGTATGACAAGATGAAGCGACAGCATGACCAAGGGAAGAAACATTTCGCCGAATGGAGAGCACGGCGTCACGAGTTAAAGCTGGCAAATGCTTCAAAGGGGAAGCCTGAAGGAACCCCTTGCCCTTTTGCTTTTGAAAATGAGCCCTGTGAGCACGGAGAATGGTGGAGAGAGGGCGCGAAGAAGTACCATGCTCCAGCTTGGATGCAGTTTCGACCAGATGTAAGGACACAGTAGAAGAGGGCAAAGGACGGACGGAGGAGCACGTGCCGTGACGGGTAGAAATGCCCGAAGCATCATCCCTCGAGTTACGCTGACCCAAGTAACCGAATAGCCCCATTGCTAAATACTCGGCTAGGCATATAGCATAATGAATACTCGCACATAGATTGGCGTGCTACAGCATATACCGAAACGCTTCAGCCGGTGCCCTCTTCCGTTTCCCAGACCCCACCAATCCTTCTTCCTCCATGGTAGTCCCATCAGCGCGCCTGTCCTCGTCCATTTGATCCAGTTTGCGGTTCAAGTATCTAAGGTATACTCGGAGAATAGAAGCGAATATCGCAACTGCTAACATTGCGCAAGCGCAGGTCCTCATGCCAGGTGAATAGTAGGGGGCATCCTTGTCTGGGTACAACCTCGTGCCAACAAGAGGTCCGCACTGCCCAACGAGCTGCAGTAACGCAAAGCCGCCGCCCTGTCGGCTCTCGTTGGATTGACTGTTGATACTCCAGGTGATGATGAGAGTAACGACATTGAAAAAGCCGACGGCGGCGGGGTAAACGGCAAGATAGCGGACAAAAGTAGGGAGGTGAAGCGGTTTCGCGAAGGCAAGAAGTGCATAACCCCCTGCGGAGGAGAGAGCGTGGAAGACAATGGGCACAGTGCGGGCTTGTAGACGGTCGGACATGTGGGCGGTGAAGAGAACAATAATGAACGATATGAGGTATGGGGGCGCGCTGAGGGCTTGGGCTGTTAGGGTATCGTGGCCCATCTCGTGGAGGATCTTGGGGAGGAAGACAGGGAGAGAGGAGTATGCCATATTGGTGAGGAAGAACATGGCCGCGGTGATCCAAGCGATGGGATCGCGGAAGATGGCAAGGACATCACGGCTCCTGAGGCCCGACGAAGGCTTCGAAGCGGTGGACACCTTTTCGTGTCGGAGCCGCAGGCGGGCGACCTTCTTCTCACGCCTAGTGAGGTAGGATGCCGTCTGGGGCGAGTCGGGGATGACGTTCCATGCTACGACGGAGGCCAGAACGGAGGGGAAACCCTCGATGAGGAAGAGCAGACGCCACGGCGCAATGGGACCATACGAGGCGAATTTGACAATGAACCACGCGAGGGTGGATGCGAAGCTCGTAGCAAGAGGAGCAGCTGGACGCGGAGATGAGTGTGCGTGCTTCTCACGAGGAATTCGAGCCGTCGGCTAGGTAGTTCTAGTTGACTTACCGGAAATGAAGATGGCGGTACGGAACGCCAACTCGTCCCGCCTAAAGAAGAAGCTCAGATAGAACGGAACACCCGTGAACCCAGCCTCTCCAATGCCTAATATCACGCGGAACACGATCAACATGGGATACGACGTCGCAACTGCTTGCAGAGACGCCGTCAGGCCCCACGTCAAAACAATCATGGAAACGAAGACGTGCGCGGGGATGAGCTTCCACAGAAGGGACATCCACTCGAAAGCTATGTAAGAGATGTAAAACGCCGTCAGAGACCACTCGTACCAGTCTGGACGGGGCGGCCTGGTCTGCAAGTCCTCGTCCATGCCGGCGATGCGCGCATTGCCGATGTCTGCGGGGCGTTAGCGCAACTGTGCCGAGAAACATGGGGGGCGGGAGCAGTCAAATACTGGATCGGTCGAGGAAGCTCAGGAGGAACAGCAGCGCTACGAAGAGCACGAGCTTGCGATCAAACTTTCGCCGCACAGCAATGTCCTCGTCCGGGGTATACAGCTGAAAGCTCTCGGCAGAGCCCTCACTCATGCTCCTCCGCGCCTTGGCCTGAGGCTCGACGGTATCCCATCTCTCACCGCGGCCGTCCGCATCCCTCAGCTCGTATGCCTCCGCTCCTCCGACAGCCGATCGCAAGTCCTCATCGTCGCTATCGTCCAGGGCAAATTCGGCGGTGGTCTGTGCAAACGACGAAGAGGCATCGCCGCCGCGGTTGTGCTTGGCGCCCGGGTGGGTCATTAGAAGTCGGGACCCGGACATCGGATAGGGGAAGGAGGGGGGAGGATCGAGTCGGGGAGAGACGGCGCGCGCGGTGCGGATATGGAGACACCGGACGGAGATCGGGGTTTCTATCACCGTTCGGCTAGTCGAGAGGATCCCCGTGCGATTGAGGGTGTCACAAGCATTATCGAGCGGCCATGTTGGAGGATATGGAATACACGAGGTTGGCAGAGACAAGTTTATGCCAATTTGCGAGGTATGCGACACCGTTGGTTGCACGTGACGAGCACTCGCCATCTGTGGGCTCGACGACTCTTTTGTGACTCGATGCTCGATTTCATTGTTGAGACGCGAGGATATCCGTATAGTCATTCTATTACTATTATTTTAGTAGCCCCCAAAATTTTAATCCTTAGTGAAGTTGCCGTGACCTTTCCGCCTACCTCGAATTGAGGAATCTCGCCCTGCTGATACTCTACCAAAGCCCACTAAACCGCGAAACTAGATTTCCCGAGGCATGCATCTCATCGCCATGCCTCTTCCACTGATAAGACAGAATGCTCATAATTTCGTCTTATCGTGTCCCGCCCTGCGACTCCTTCCTCCCAAACATCTTCCGCAGCCCTGCAGCTACCGACTTCCGCTTCTTCAGCTTCGGGGGCTTCATTTCCGGGCCATTCGAGGTAGGTGACATCGGGAGTGGCTCGTCTGATGCCTGACTCCGCGACTGCATGCTTGAGCGGACCAGTTCTGAGGACATGGGTGGTGATGGCAGCGCGGGCGGCGATAGTAGCGCGGTTGGTGATGGCAGCGCGATTGGTGACGGTAGCGCGGGTGGTGGTGACGGCGACGGTGACAGTGATGGTGATGACGATGATGGTGATGATGATGACGGTCGTTCGGGCTTTGGTTCTGGTTTGAACATAAAGTCAAGTTTAGGCTCGGGTCGCGTCTCAAAACCAAAGTCCAGTCCTTGAAACGGTACCGTTGCCTGCGGAACCGAGTCCAAGGCTCCCTTCTCTGTGAGTTCTGACCGATCGTCTGCGAATTCGTCCTCGACGTCAGAACTATCCTCGGCATCTCTAGATTCGTCTCCGCAAACGACGATGTACCATTTGATCTGCTCGTCTTGCTGTAGCTCGTCCCGCAGCTTCTCAAACCACCCCTCGCGCTCCCTCGCCCAGCTCTCATACTTGGCCATCTCATCTGTAATGTTGAGGCTCAAATCCGCTCTCACCACATAATCCGCCACGTAGGCGTACGGCCGGCTCACCGTCGTCAAGTCCTCAGGGTCATGCTCCTCCAAGAGCTTCACCGCAGACCACGAATGCATGAGCACCTCATCCTCGGATGGCGGCACTCGTGGGGGCGGCAGTGAGAAATCATCGTCCTGGTGAATTGCTGTATTTATCTTGGATGCTTGCTCGGCAGGCTCCGACGGGGGTGGCTCGGGTAGGAAGCTGTAGGAATCATGGAATTGAGACAAGATGGCGGTCGAAGACGTCCGCCCGGTGATCCAATCGGGGGCCGCATCATCGAGATTCTGGAGGATGACAAAGATGCGGATGGCACGTCGATGCCACCGAAAGCCGTGACACAGATACGTTGGCATTTTTGCTTTCCCTCGCACCGTCTCCGAGCTGTTGAAGCTTGTGATGGAGGCTTCGATTGTTGAATTCAGGGAGAGATGCGCCCGACGGCACGGTCTATACTCGTCGAGCGGCAGCGGCAGCGGCAGG
Source organism: Microcera coccophila (assembly GCA_024112705.1). Taxonomy (NCBI): domain Eukaryota; kingdom Fungi; phylum Ascomycota; class Sordariomycetes; order Hypocreales; family Nectriaceae; genus Microcera; species Microcera coccophila. The sequence goes on from JAMYIC010001640.1 coordinate 20,794, forward strand.
GACAGCAAAAGCAAGCAACGAACGGCGGTGGGCTTGACCAGGCGTTTCAATGGCCCCGCGCTGGGCCAGCCTCATGGCGCTACGGGGAATGTACCGTTTTACCTATCGAAGAAACCTGGCGTTATAAAGGGGAAGCAAAAGAGAGTCATTGGACCGCATAGAGGATCCAATTCCAACGCGATGCCAGTCGAGACGCAGGGCGGCGGCGTGACCGATTGCGGTGCAGGGACAGGAACCGAAGCGACCTTGGCGTTGGGCTGTCTTAACCGTTTGGGATCTTACCTAAGGTGCGCGCATGCCAAGGTACCCGACATACTGCACATGCATTACGGTGAATGTCGCACAACATACGTACAGCCAATTTTATGCCCAGTTTTCAATTTGTTGCCCAATTGACCTATCCTCAGTCGATATTTACCAGGATGTATGCATATACGTGCCATCCTCCAATGCCCATTTTGGCGACATCTCTCGCAAATCTTGAACTTCCAACCGCCGTATACAGTGTATCTATGCCTCGAAGACAATTCCTTCATGATATGCTCTTTCGCTTCAATGCGGGCCGTCTCATAGACCCATTCGTTAGTGCACCTCATAGTTGATATCCCTGCCGCCGTGCACCCCAGGTCTCTAAACATTAAAATAGGAGGCTGACGCCACCCGAATCCTCCATCTGTTCTATCTGTGCGCCGCCAAAGTCTTGGCTATCAAATTCAAAGTTCATGTCTTGGAGGATGTTGTTGAGTTCCTCATCGGAAAGATTGAGATCCATGTTGGAGGGCAGGGCGGATACCACGTCCGCCGATTCCCTCGCAGGCGTTGCATCGGGAAGTTTCTTCATCATCATATCCTTGAACTTCTCCAACAACACCAGGTCCTCGGCGGCTGTCGTCTTCGTATTGAGGATTCGCCTGCCCTGCTCCTGAATAATTGCATCCGAAGGGAAGTCCCCCATACTCGCCACGTAGTTTTCTACAAAGCCCACCAGCCCGTGCTCCAGTTCCCGTGAGCAAAACACAGCTGCCGGACGAGGATATCGCGATGTGAAGTTCTCGAGGTAGTCGTTCGCCAACGTCTGGCCTGCCGGGAAGGACTTGGCCCCCACCCCCATGGAAATCTGAACGTCGTCATGAAATGGCTCCATATGGGACTTGGGGAACGCATAAGGCGGCGCAAATCCAGTCCCCCCTTGTTCAATAGCCCAAGCACTGCCGTCGGGAAGCCCAGGTCCGCTTTTCTTCGTAATCCCTGCATCTCGTTTGAACCGCTCCAGCCACTCTGCGTTGTCCGCGGCAGTTTGGTTCCATGGATCATCACTACATCTGTCTTAGCACGTCTTCTACCAAGCGATTGGGAACAACTTACTCGTCATACAAGATCCACCGGGCTTGGTGTTGCAATTCGGCGTCGGTGGGGATGTGTTGGTTCGGGTTGTTTGTCGACATCGCCGATGCCGCATAACGACCCAGCTCCTTGGCCAGACGTCGGTAGCAATTGGCATCATTGAGGAAGAAAGGTCCTGGCTTCATGTTTGTACAATCCTCCCATGGTTCCACACATCCTTGATTGACGGGACAGTTGGAGGATATTGGCGTCGATTTGGAAAAGGACAGCCGCGATCCAGGAGTTTGAATGCTGGGCTGCGTCGAAAACGTCGGTGATCTCTCGGTTAGTGCTGCTGTTTTGTCGGCGGGATGTCGCGCTTTGAAGGCATCGAGCCAGGCCGAATTGTCAGCCGCGGTTTGGTTCCAGCCGTCGTCGAATTCGAAGATGATGATACGAGCCTCCCTCTGCAAATCTTCGTCCGTGGGCTCTAGGCCTCTCGATCGCTGTGCTTTCAGATAGTCTCCCAGCTCTCGCTCGAGCCTGGAATAGCTATGGATGGTCGAGTCGATGAGAGTCGGATCAGTGGATCGGAAAATCTCGTCCTTGACGTCTTCACTTCGTGGGAGGTGGGCACGACGGCGGAAGTTCTCTAGCCAGCTCGTCGAGGATGTGATGAGGCGAAGTAACCAGTTAGCAATAGCTTCCGAAGGATGCGTGGAAACCTCTTCGACGCGCCCGACGATTTTACAGGCTTCTTCTTGAAGCTCCTTGTCCATGGCCGTCAGGCCCAGCAGCCTCTTCGCCTTGACGAACTCGTGTAGTTGGAACTCCATAGGGCATTCCTCGAACAAGTTGTCCTTGCCGTTAATTTTGAGCGTTGCCAACCTGTTTTCTGCGGCGCCTCTCAGGGGACCAAACCGAGCCTTTTGAGCGCTGGTGTCTGCACTCATGACGATGTCACGCAACCAAGACGGCTGGGTGGCGATGCCCTGAAGGGACAACAATTCGCTAGCGAAAATAACTCGGCATCCTTCCACCATTAGCTCCTCATCGGTTGGGAGTCTTTGGTGTTGTGTTTGGTAGTTGGTCATGAAGTAAGCCAACTCTAATTTGATCAATTCGTAGGCGTTTCGAGGTGATTCGGGAGGAGATGAACTTGCTACGTATGGCAACGGGGACGTCCTCTCATGATGAATGAGATCTATTTCAAAAGTTAGATACCTGAAGCTTGTCTACAGGGTACTGCAGAGGTCTCATACATGGAGGAATAGAGTTCTCGACCATATCGAGCACAGGTACTTCAAAACCCCAGTCACCCTTCCAGTCAGCCATGGAGTAACCAGTCTTGAAATGCTCCGCCAAATGATCAACTCGAATGGTCCAAGTATCCATCACGATGCCACAGAAACCGCATCGAGACCGAATCTCAGGGGACGCCACCCTCCAGGCTTTCATCGACCAGTCAACAAACTTGACGTTGTGAACCAGTCGAAGATGTTGGTTCAGATGATCCTTTCTGTAGAAGGTCCTTTCTTCCAACGATCGTTCTTGGCACGCAGAGTGGTTATGACCCTCGACGTGGGCATCGTCGGGATTGGCCAAACCGCAGAAGACGCAGCACAACTGTCCATTATCCGGATTAACAGCCCGAGGCCCATCGGGCGCACAAACCCATCTTTCGAGGGAGAGATGCAAGGACTTTTCGTGGCGTTGCCAATCGTGCTTTGTCCTGAATGTCTCGGTACAGAACGTACACTGAAAGGTCTTGAGAGGAGCCGATAAGCTGGCTTTGCCGTCTCGGCCTTGCTTGGGGGCAGTCCTTCGTCGGCGGCGACGTCGATTGTGGCTGTTGAAAGGGGCTGAACCGAAAGATCCCCAAGAGTTGCGGGAGCCATGCGAATATGCTGAGAGCGATCCACCGCTGGAGTGAGACGTACCCAGACTGCTGGCCGATGACTGGTTGCAGAGGGACCGGTTGGAGCCATCGTCTGTATAGTTGAAGCCCGTGCTGAAGGGGCTGTTGAGTCCCGAGGACACGCCAGATGAGGATGCGGTAACGGCCCTAGTAATGGCAGTGATCGAGGCAGGTTCGTGTTCTGGGGGAGAGTGCTCCCAACGCTGCAAAGGGTTCATGGTCTCAAGAGCTGGAGTGCCTCGTCTCTGGGGAATGTCGATGGGCCCTGACCAATTGCCGAAGTGAGGAGATGTCGATCGGGGAGCCTGAACCTTTCCTCGGCGCCTAGCGTTGGCCAGCCAGTTGGTGATTTGAGTTTTGTTAAGGCCGGTCTGGCGTTGCAGCATCTCTTTCTCTTCGTCACTGGGATAAGGATGCCTGTTGTGCGTCGATAGCCAGTTCTTGAGAATGCGGACAGATTCTCGTGAGAAGCGAGCACCGATTTTGGGCGGAGGACCGGGCTTCGGGAAAGATTCATCAGCGGACTGGTTGGCAAGACTGGTCAAGTCTGTGGCAGACGTGTTGCTGGTCAGCTGGAGAGTGTCGTCGGACACATTTTCATGAACAGTAGTTTTGGGATGAGGGCCTGTCGCTGGCCAGGGGTTAAGAGGAAATGTGATCTCGGGGTTGGTGTTTACAGCGGCAACTACACCAAAGCTGCATTCAACCCTCAGAGCAACGCAGCTGGTGCAGTAGCCCTTATGCAGACCCTCTCGAATCTTCTTGCAAGAAAAACCTCCCAGGGCGCAGTTACCACAGGGATAGTCGGGCGTGTCCCACTGGAAGCCGTCAAGGAGAGAAATGTCCATGTCCATGTCCATGGGCGTAGGAATGTTGTCTAGAGGAAAGGCGTTCTCCGAGAAATGTTGCAGGGCGCAGAAACCGAAATCGTCCTCATCGACATTCTCAAGGACAAGACCAATGTTGTCGGGGCTAGAATCAGCTGTCAAGCCTGCCAGGGCGGGATCGAGTTGGAAGTTGTTGCCGACGGCATCCCCGGCCTTGTCCCAATTGACGAATTCCTCCATCTCGTCAATTGAAGCCATGTTGGCGGCTGATCAAGGGCGTATAGGCGTTGTTGTCGCAGGAAAGGCGTACCTTTCATTTGATGCTGACGACTTTTAGTTGACAGTCGGTGGTCCTCCTTGTGTCTAACACACCCTTGTTCCACTTGAAGTCTCCGACGCCTTTCACAACGAGGAAAAGCGGATACAAGATCTGAAGAAGGAGAAATCGAATAAAAAGGGTTGGGAGCCTCGTTCAGTTTTGTTCATTTGGAGAAAGATAACAGAACGTCCATTTCCGCGGCGGTAGACTGTCAGATCTGCTTGGGCACGAGGAGTCATGCGTAGCGTCCACCAACCGGCCCAGACTACCAGCCTCGAGGGCCGGCAGGGATTAGGAGGCAGAATGTCAATTTTGCGCCCTTCGATTGACAGAGGAGCCTCTTTGCCGGAGTCCATGCGCCAATTACGTTGAGCGACGGTGTGAAGAACTGTGTGGGGTGCCTTAGGCTCGGCTTTTTGGACCCTCCCTGCGGTATCGCCGCTCGAGACGGCGTTCGTACATACATTAGCAACCGAGACGTATCGAAAGTGCGGTCATCAGTCCGGCGTCACAGTGTCCTCTTCACGGTGCCATGGCACTGTCTAAGTTGCCCGGGGCTCCGCTCCTCGTTATTCGCAAGGCGCGGGATCGCAGCCGGCGCCCACCTGTATCTCTTGGATGCTCCAACACACCCCGAGACCGGCCCACCTTTGGATTTACGGTCAGGTCCCAGTGTTGGGTCGGCATATTGGTGTCGCCATATGCTCGGATCGATCATCGGAGATGGACAATACTGAAGGCCGGAAGTAAGGCGGAACGGTCGTGGCGCCAAACGCGGAGCTCTCAAGTCTAAGAGAACGCTAGCATATTCCCAGATTTGCTTGGAAAAATCGGTCGCAGCATCGTGACGGGCTAGGCTGGCACAAGGCAGACATTCCGTATCGCATTTCACAATATTCGCTTATTGAGCCACTCGATCTTGAACGGCTCTCGTATTGAATTATCGAGTTGATCGCGTAAGCTCCTATTGATTACGAACCAACGCTAGAATCGGGGACTGCAGGGATCGACCATACTTATGTCGTATTGGGACGTGGGAACTGAACAACACAGCCTCAGGCAATTGAGTTCCCGAATGCGTTCAATCAGTTATGATGTAGGGTTGAAGAAAGCCCCTTATATGTTTGAGAGTGCTTGGGTGAATGAGGTACCCTCATCTGCCGGTTTCTGTGTTTTCCGGGCTATGGAGAGTCGACGACCTCCAGTTAAATACAGCTGTTCGTGCGCTCTCGTCCTCCAGCCAAAGCTCCTCAGAACATACACGCATGCAGAGGCAACGAGAACGACAAGGCTGTAGTCCCTTATCATCGTCTCGGTGTCTCCTTAGCTCCTCTCTTTGCAAGATTTCCTCGCCAGAGGCGGACTCCAAGAGGCTAGGATTCAGGGGAAACAATCTCCTCTTCAACTTTCCAACATCTTCAACTCTCTCGTTCGGGATCCGGTCTCCTGGCCATCTTCTCCCTGATATGTCACTAGAATAGGCCTGTTCTTTCGTTTACTGCTCTCCAAACCAGTCGTTCCACTGCCGGCAATCCTTCAGCAGGTCAGTTTTCTGATATCAAGACCTACCCATCCCATGGGTCTTAGCAAACACTTCAGAATCACGTTTAGGTCATGTAGATATCGGTTGGCAGCCTTCAGGTATCTATTAATCATTGTTGGGTTGCTTCCTTGTTTCCTAGGTAATTTCCTTCCCAAACGCCATGCTCGCCACAAGATCTCAACCAGTGCTCCCAAGTACTCTGATGCGCTAAATTATCGACAGCCAGATATTTCGCGTCCCGAACCGCCTTGCTTCTGCTCCAGCTCACTTCAACCAGGCTAGGACTAGATGAGTCGCTTGGACTTGCCAGAGCTACCGAGGATAGCCGCATGGCATTCCGTTCCAATGTTGGGCGTGGTGAGGATGCTCTCGTTCTGGGGGCCGGGCTTGAGATAGCAGTCGCCAGGAGCGTTGCCCTGCACGGCGTAGGAGTAGATGCTCCACAGAGGAATGAAAGAAACACCAGCACAGGAGACGCTGGATTTGTTGTACATGTTCCACGAGGCGCAGGCATCCATACAATTGTTGAAGTCAGGGACGAAAAGAGAGTATACCGGAGAGTTGGCAGCATCCTTGTTGCAGTACATGGTAAAATTCGGCTTGTTGAAAACTATTCGCGCAAGTCAGTATTCGGATTTATGAAGCCGTCGAGCAGACAGAAACTCACAGCCAGGTTGGTAGGTGGTTCCAGTTGTCTTCTCTTTGCTGTCTGAACAGCCGTTGGTGATGTTAGAATAGCTCGTCGAACTAGGTGATGCACTAGAGCTGGTCGGTGTGGCGCCGCCGCCATCCAACAAAGACGAGTACGATGCCTGAAGGTCGTTCAACTTCGAATGCGCGTCGTTGTAGTTGCTGGCTGCCACACCAGTACCGGCCGCCAGACCGATGACTGCGGCGGACAAGATGGCAATGATGAGGGACAACACGAACACCAACAAGGTGCAGCCGCAAATCGTTCCCCTCCGACTCTTGTTCCCCGGAGCCGATTCCACAGGCTGGTACTGCGACTCGGCGCCATATCCTCCTACGGCGGACGCGGGCTCCTCCTGCTTGACCGACGAATGCGAGACAAACGTCGGCGCAACACTCCCCTGCTGAGGCGACCAAGGTGCTTGTTGTTGCTCATGTGGCGGGTTGTACACCTCGGGTAGAGCGTGCCCGGGGGCTAGTTCGGGAGCATCATCGTACTTCAAGCCAAGGCAGTCAGCACGAGACGAGGTTTCCATATCAATTCGCAGAACCGTTCACTTACCGTGGACGCCATCGTGTAAGCGTGAGAGGGCATGGAAGGCGGAAGAAAGCGCGCTCGGCGGACGGCAGGGAAATATTGATCTTTATTTGAGCGCAGAGAGAAGTATGCGTAGTTTTGGGTTAGGTCTCACAGTCGGGTCGGGGGCCATCCACATCGACTGGCAAGGAGATACGCAAGGATCGTCTGGCCCCCAATCCCGAAAACCCTACAAGGATCGACGGGGTTTAGTACAGGATGCTCATCTACGTGTAATATCGTGCTGAGGGCCGACGGGAGGGAATCCTCAGCCCTATCACGTCTCAGCCTGCGCCACCTTACTGCAGATGAGGCTCCTGAACATGATGGTCGACGGTCTCGCGTTGAAGGTTTCAAATGTTGACCCGAGTCTCGTCGTCGCCGAGTGTCCCGATGGCCAACTCCTACAGGCGACAGAGGCGACAGTGAAGATTCCATCACTGCAACGCTGCCCGAGGCCGCGGCACTAGTGCTGACGCCGATGGGGTCGAACGCACTCTCCCGTCACGCTGCTTGGGCCATCGCATAAGCGCTGCTGCAGCTTTCGAATTGCCAGGGGCCGGTGGCGGTCGCGGCATTCGTAGTGCTGTGGCAGATCGGGAGCTGAGGGTAGCACAGCATACCGGTATCCTGTCGAGCCATTGATGCCTGCCCGCCAATCAACAACACCATGGGCCTGGCGACGGGCGTTGGTTGTCTGGCTGACGATCCCGACGCTCAAGGAGGCGATATTTGCCTGCACATGAAGATGGATGGATGCAGACTCGTTCGTCGCAAGTCCGAAATCCACTGCCGGCGTCAAGGTAGCATCCAGTTGTCCATCCACACAGATGCAGATGCGGCCGACGCCCAGCAAGTCTCGATTGGAGCAGTTTAGCCCGTGAAACAAGTTCAGATCCAGAACGCCTAGCGAATTTGAAGGCCAGTCTGTAAAACGGATTCTGGGACTTTGGTGCAGATAAATCGGCAATTTCCGCTCCAGGCCACCACAGCACCCCGGTCGCCAATTAGATGACGGTTCCACATGGACGTTTCGCATTACAGTATTCGTACAGCCCTGCGCCTATTTTGCCTCCTCGGCCTGTCTAGTCAATCTACGGTAGGTAGTAGGTCCAGACCGTCCGTCTCCATCAAACCCGCCACAACCCGAACCGCTCTGCCCACGTTCGAGAGGCTGAATGTATCAACAGTGTCAGTATTTGTATCAGTTCCAATCAGCAACATAGACCTGGAAGTCGGATTCCGCTAGTGGTTGAATACAGTAGTTCCTTGCCGAAAATAGTCTCCAATGGGCATGGACGTTACACTTCGATTGCGGTGCCTGAATTGGCTGCGTTGTGCATGTTAGTCGCCTCCTCAACGAGCTAGACCTCGACTCTGACTAACCCCTAGCCGGTCGTCGCATCTGACCTATTTAGCCGTGAAAAGCGGTCTCTAGGGATTGTAGACTGAGTGTGTCTATGGACTATGTCAAATCTTTTCTTTCGTCGACCAAATAAATCAAACAAGCGGGCGCCTATCATCGAGAGACGCCAATGTCAGTCTTTCATACTCGTATATATGGTTATTATTTGGCATCATCCTCATCTTCTTTTTCGAGTTCCTATATTCCATCCCGATTCGCCTCGTCACATCCCATGATCCAGATATGCAAGTGCCACGAACCACGTAAACAACCTAAGGGCAGATGCCGTTTTCGCCGATGCCCGAGATCAACATCTCTCGCTCCCCCTTTAAGATATACCATAAAGCAAACCTATCACCATACTTCGATCCTGTGCACGCATTGCGCCCTTGCCCATGAGATGCCATCTCTCGAAAGATGCAGTGGGTGGTGTGAATTCCAAAACGCCGCCCCCATCCAGGGCTCCCTAGCCCCTCGACCGTTGCCACCATTTCTCAATCAAGTCACTCCTCGCTGACATGAGGGAATCTCGTTAGTCGTTCAAATAAGCCGTTGTTGTCAGTTCTCCACATTATTCATCTAATCATGCCCAAGTTCCTGCAGTTCTCGTTCCTTGGCAGCAAGCATCTCTCTCATCCTTTCAGCCTCACGCTGAAGCGCTGCTCGACGTTCCGCCTTCAGCCTTTCGCCCTCCATGTTTGAGTCGCGAGCCGCTGACGGTGCTCCAGGGGTTGCATCTCGGTTCGAAAAAGCCCCGGGACTGGGTGCCGATGCAATCGTGCTCCCGGGAGATCGTAAAGGGGGAAGTGAATAATCTCCATCGTCACTGCCCCCTCCTGTATACGACGGACTCCCAGTGGAATTCGAGGGATTCAAAATGGATTTGATGGACGACACCCGCTTCGCATTTTCCTGTGCAGCATCGACAGGATTGTTGAATGGTTCGCCTTCCGTCGTGGAAAAGGATCGTTTCCGTCTTGGTGAAAGGAAGGACGCGGGTGACAGTGAAGATTGTCTATCCCCTGATACCGCCATTGCCATAGAATTTTGCATCGGCGCCAATCTATTGTCGTCCGTCAAAGATCCCGATAGGTGACGCGGGTTGTTCGACTGATGGTACGCGACCAAATCGGACGTGGAAGGTAAAGGAGATATCTGCCTGCTCGGCCGCATGACTGGTTGGGGCTCGATAGTTAACGGATGTTCGGGACGACGACGAAGACCAAGATTAATAGATCCGTCGTCATTCAGCGACCCTCTCTCGGGAGTTGGCTCTTGACTCTGCTGCTCAACTGACTCTACAGCGTCCTCCATCTCCTCGTCTTGCGAAGCCGGTATAACTCGTTTTCGCCTCTTGATAGTTGATTTTTTCATAGTCACCGGTCTGTGAACGCCGTGAAGTTTATAATAAAGCCCTGTTATCGTTAGCAAGGAAGTTCGTGGTTGGAGCTTTGCTTTACTTGCCGCATGCGTTGCAGATCGTGTGACCACTTTCGTCTCTTCTCCATAAAGGAGTAATGGTGGTGCCACAGTTTTGGCAAGCAATGACAACAGCTGCTGCATTCTGGTTTTGGAGTGCATTCACATCGAGTGGCGTGGGTTCTGCCTTAAGCCCGTTGTCCCGACTTTGACAGCTCGATTGCTGTTGCTTTCCCAAAACGTTGAGGTTGGCGCTCTTCGACACTCGGTTGTTGTAAGCTGGACACCCGTTACAGCCCTCCGCGCCACCGGTTCCGTTACAGCGGCCACCGCCAGGACAAGTCCCGCTCGGAGTCTGCTCAGCGGAGACGTATGTTGCAATGGTGTTGGGGAGGGTCTTTGCAGACGAAATCAGACCGGGTTTGGGAGGAGTTCGAGCTGGCTCCGCAGGAACAACATTTGGCGGCTTTTTAAGACTAGTGGGACGAGAAGCGTTTCTGGCTTTCAAGTAGAGACCGCAAGCATTACAAATCGTAGCGCCTTGGGGTGACCTCCTCCATAGGGGCGTCCGAGTAGTTCCACAGTTGCTTGTCGAGAATGAGATTTAATAACCAGGGGTCAGCGATGGCGCAAAACTCACCTGCATATTTGCCCATGGCTTTGGCTGCCTCCTAGAGGGGGACTTCCGTGTGCGCCATGTTCTGATATTGATAGATCTGCACTTTCTACTTTAGTTAGGACCTCGGTCGCTGAGCGTTTTCGTGGATTGGGTGAACAACCTCCAAGTTTTTGTCGAGGTGCCGGGTTCTCTAGATCAACTAAATGCTTGGCTCGATCTTGTGATGTGCTCGTGACATCGCGGGGCTTGGACGACATCGGTCTTGACGGCAAAGCGGTTCGCACAGAACCAGGTTCGCGCTGATGGCTGTACGGCGCCCCTGACTGAGTGTCCTCGCTCATCCCCGATGGGCACATCAACAAGTTTCGATCTGCAAGCTTGCGAAAGCCAATTCGTTCAACAGACTTGTCAAGTACGATCCAGTATCAGAAGCGGCGTATGAAAGATGGGCCGGATTAGTAATGTCAGAGGTATACCGAATTGCTATGCATGAATATCGTCGGTGTCGTAGGAGTGAATGTGTTAAGTATTTGCCCAGCAACAGCTCATCGAGACGGTCAACGATGATAGTGTCAGGACAGAGAAGTGATGACTGTTAGTGTGATCGGCGGAAGTTATGGGATATTGTAAGCCAACCAGGGTGGGTAAGGTAAGAGGCGAATTCGGGGAGGTTCCAGAGCCGGTATCCGAATTCTACAGTACGTCCGTGTTTAGCAGGTACTTTAGTGAAAGTATATGGATGTATAGAGTCCCAAGTCGCGACGTAATGGCGGGGAGGCGGTGGGAGTAGGCCAACTGCGGACAGGACCGCAAAACGATTCCGAGTAGAGGGCCGGCGAGACGCAGGAATTTGTCGTACTGGCGCGCTGGGAGGTTGAGTCAGGCGAGCGATCTCCTGATGCTGAGGTGATGGGCTATCGGGGGGCCGAAGAGCGATAGAGCAAGGCCGGTCGAGAGCCGTTGGCAAAGGAAGATTGGTTATCGATATCGGTCGCAAAATGCCAAGCGGGAGGTGTCGAAGAAGTTGAAGAAAGAGCAAAGCAAGGATATGGATATAGTGACAAAGGCCCAAAGAGGAAGAAAGGGTGCAGTTAATCAATCAGCACGGGGCCACCGAAGGGGAGAAGGAAGAACGAAGACGTGCTCAATGCCCAGAGCGGCGGAACCTCGCTCCTCAACCAGGCTCCCCTAAGTAAGGTAGGGATCGCCTTTAGCAGTGCCGCCCAGCACCAGAGCGGCGCCGTGGTTGGAGACGGACGGCAGCAGATGCGATAAGTCTGCGGAAGGCGAACCAACACCGTTCCGAGGCGATGGCTGCGACAACGGCTGCGACACCAGGCGCGAGAGATGCAGACGCAGACGGACACCAGGCGGTATGGGTCCCTCGAGGCTCCGGACGGTCTCGGTAGTTCAGATTCCGAGTGTAGTCAACGTAGGCACGCGCATATGCACAACCATGTCGAGACACACGGGCAAAATCAACTTGTAAGACCCTGCGGCTGCTTAGCTGCTCAGTATTTGTTGCTCGATTTGGGGGTCACAGTGGACGAAGCGTGGGATGGACGAGTTAGGACGTGACGTGAGGCCTGGAGATGGCCGAACAAAGTGGGTTGGGGCGATGAGGCGCCAGCCAAGTGTCGTTCCGACAGCTTGGAATTAATGGACTTCTTACTGGTCTCATGGTATTCTGGCCGCCTAAGCTCACTGTCTGGCCTGTCAGCCAGCCTCCACAGGGGGGGCCCCTCCACTGGGTTCGAGGACTGCAGCGCCGTGGAAAACTGTGTTAGCAGGGGAGAGGCGCTCCAAAGACGCGGCTCTGTTGGGGTCCCTCCGTCACTCTAGGTCACTGATCGTTGGTCTGGTGCTCTCAGAAGTATTGGATTACATTCACCGTTTTCTAATTGGCTGCTTCTCCATAGAGTTGCACACGCGTGTGGACCGATAATTCGTTAGCACAGTTTCTTTAGGTACGTACCGATGGAGTTACTGTTGGTAGCCTTGCTTGAGTCTTCAAGACATGGAGTCGCCTGGCTGTCTCCATCACTTTGGACGACCCACTGTTTATGCAGACATACTCCAGCTGTCGACGATGCCCTGTGCAAATACTTACTTGTCTCCAAGACTAGCCTCATCTGCCGTAGCCCCTCGCGCTAAGCCTACGCTGAAGGAAGGTTTCTTTGCCAATACCATGTGATCTCCTGTCGTGAGAGAGCTTCAGCTCTGCTCCTCGATTTGCCATATATTCAGAAGACCTGCTCCGCAATATTACAATACAATCCCAGTTGGTTTTCTTAGCGGAGTGACAGACAGCCCTACAGCTTTATTTTCGGGAAGACTACTTGATCCAATCAGCTATGACTGCTATGCCGTGAAGGGCGAGCTGTCAGAGCTGCCTTATGATTGGCTTACGGAAATTCTTCGGGATAAGCCTAATCTGGCTAATTGCCATGTTAGCCACATCGCACACAGGGCGACCAAGGGCGCGCTCTTGCATTTTCCCTATTCGCGTTAGGAAGACTTGAATCATCGTCATCGCATCCACGTCTTCATCTTCACCTCCATTTTCGGGTCTCTTTAATTCAATGCCGAGAACGACCAAGGTTTCAAGCCTCACCTGAACAGCTTCAGACACGTTCCATCGCCAGCTGACTCTTGTCGAATATTTACTATCCGGCCATCTATCATGACTTCAGAAGTCGACAGCAGTCCCAAGCGGGAACCCACCCCAACCGCGTCCCTCGCCTCGATCCCCCAAAAACGCGCCTTCGACGAAGGCCATAGTCCTGCTGTGCCGTCTCCTCTAAACCCCGAAGTCAAGCCCTCGGATCCTCAAACTCCAGAAGATGCTGCGCAAGGAGTTCGCTCAAAGCCGGCGCGGGCCAAAAAGGAAACGCTGAAGAAGCGTGAAGCCAAAGGCGGTGCACTCAGTAGTGACAGCGCGCGTGTCACGCCCGACCCCAAAGGCGCGAAAGATACCCAGCAGAGCGAATCGCGCCCCCTGCGTTACAAACTTGCGCCGCCCAAACCTTCGGACTTCGAGCCGGCCCGAGGCCCTATTATGACTGCTCATCATGAGATCCAGGCCCCGAATGGCGAGACTGTGGAGTTCTTCGAGATGGCAGATCAGTAAGTTTAGGTGCCGATACCACACCGCAAGCGCCATGCTGACTTCTACCAGTGCTTACAACAAGAAGAACTTCCGATACACTCACTGTATAGCCGACCCTCTCTTCCCCTCCATCATCTACTACCGCGGGACCGAACCGGAGCCCTTCGGGCCCCGACTAAGCTTCGAGGATGCTGCAAGCCATGTCTTCTTCGATAAGACCGGGCGGCAGGTCACGACTGAGAAGGGATTTCGTATGGCAAAGGCAAACGTAGCCGTTAGGGAGGGTCGGTGGTATTGGGAATGCAAAATCATTCAAGGAATAAAACAACCCAAGGATGGAGAGTCAAAGCCAGAGAGCGGCAAGCACATCCGCATAGGTTGGGCGAGGCGAGAAGCCTCGTTGGATGCCCCTGTTGGATTTGATGCCTACAGTTATGGTATTCGTGATGTCGCAGGAGAGAAAGTCTTCATGTCTCGGCCGAAGGATTTCTTCCCGTCCGGCGAGGGCATACGGGAAGGCGATGTTATAGGATTGGAGATCCAGCTTCCTTCAGAATTCCTGCACCGAAAGGTAATGTCGGGGCAGTACAACCCAGCCGTCGATCAATCCGACGAAGAACCGCCACCAACTGCCGAAGCCCCTAACATCGTACGTGATCGGTTACCGCTCCGTTTCAAAGCCAACACATACTTTGAGAAGTTCGAATACCACAGTACAAAGGAGCTTGAAGACTTGATGAACCCAGCTTTATCCAGCTCAGGCTCGTCAGAAGAGCCCCATCCAAACCATTCTATGCCAAGCTTACGTACCCTCCCCAACTCCTCTATTAAAGTGTACAAAAACGGTGTATTGATGGGCACTGCTTTCGAGAACCTGTTGGGTTTTCTCCCACCAGCCTCCAAGCCTATGCCCCAACTGGGTGCCCGAGAAGGCTTCGACGATGCGATGCTGGGCTATTATCCAGCCGTAAGTATTTTTCGCGGTGGTGCTGCAGAGGTAAATCTCGGCCCTGACTTCTGGTATCCTCCCCCTGGCTACGACACAACCAACGGCGAGGTCGACATGATCAAGGGTCCTGACGACAGGCTGGCTAAGATCCGCGCCGTATCCGAACGTTACCGAGACCAGATTGCTGAGGATATTGTATATGATATTATTGACGAGGTGGATTGTTGGATGCAAGATGGCGGCGGCGCGACAGATAGACAAGGGGTTACGGAAAAAAGCGAAGCGGTGGCTTTGGCGCCTGGGAGGGAGGAAATCAAGGAGCTCGTCCAAGACGACTGAGTTGGGAGACAAAATACGGATCATATCGTAATATTTGTTGGTTGATTTTGATGATACCCACTGCAGTCACGCAGGAATAGATTCATTTTTATGTTGATCACTGTATCCTTCACCGAGCTTCGCAAAGTCATTACTTATCCGGATATCGAGCTATCCTCAAAGGAAACACAATTACTTCATAACGCATATTCATTACCGTTGCATCAGTCTCATCAATCTCATCATTCCCCCCCTTCTCGCTCATCGGGCGACGGTTGCGGCCTCATGCTCCTGCACTCGCTCAGCGTTCCGAGATGCTGCCGGCTCAGCGAACAAAGGTTGGTGCTCCTCCGGGGCCGGCAATTGAGGGTCATCCGGAAGTTCCTCGATACGATCACTACCGTCAATAGGGATGTCTGTCTGGGACTTCTCTCGCTCGAGACGGACTTCGCGACCGCGTTTGTGGCAGTACCAGAGAACGAACATGAGCACTTTAAATATTGTTAGCCAAAGAAATGATGCACAAGTCCAGGTGATGACTTACAGAAGAGGGCCACGCTCCAAAGGACGTTCGTCCCCATGAAGGCGGGCCACCTTGCCTTCAAGGCGTTGACAATCGCCTTCAGCATACTCACCACCGCGCCTGGCTTTGTCACTAGCTCTGATAGATTTGAAGGCTTAAGAAAGTTCTTCGCCTGTGCCTTCATACTGCCTTCGGCGGCGACCTTGATCCCTTGGCTCTCCGCAGCGGCTGCTAGAATCTCTGGTGCAAGAGAAGACGTGAGCTTGTCCGGTAGTTGGGTGACCAGTTTTTTTAGCGACGCAGGAAGCTTCTCAAAGCCCCTGTTGATAGCGCCATCCCGGTCTTCAACCAGAGTGGCAAGGTCATTATAAGCGGTGGGGACGCCGTTGACAAGGTCTTTAAAGATTTGAGTAAACCTCTGGAGGAGCTGTGAGGATTCGTCGGAGAGGGAGATGACTTTGTTGTTTTTAGCGGACAGGTTGAGGCGATCGAGAACATGAGATAGATCGTTTGTCTCACGTTCAGCTTCTTTTGGAGGCACGTCGTCTTCTGGTTTGAGCGTGCCGCCCTGTTTCTTGCGAGTGAAGAGAATGGACAAACGGTTAGGATGTTTTTCCTTCTTGTCTTTCTTCTCTTTTTCTTTCTTATCCTCCTTTTCCTCTTTCTCTTTCTGCTTCTTCTTTTCTTTAAAGTCCTCCTTGTCACCCTTTGTTTTCGCCTGTTCCTTGTCGACTACTGGCTGGCAGGTCGAATTCCCATCGCTATCAGTTCCAATCTCAATCTCGGGGGTCCTCACGCGCGGAGGCAGCGGGGGTGGAGGACTGTCGTCATCGAGAATGCTCTGGAGCCACGCTTCATCATCAGGGTCGATGACTGGGCTCAGGGGAGGCACGTGGGTGCTAGATCGGGAGCTATGGTCATGATGCTCGTGGGGCTTGAGGTGAGCCGCAACGGCTTCGCCTTTGGTCTCATGATGTTGATCTCCCTCGGCGTGAGGCTCCGTTATCTGCGTCTCCGTCGGCTGGGCCTTTGCAGCAGCTTCCTTCTCGGCCTTGCTCTTCTTGAACTTCTTGTAACTGAGGTATTCCAACATGTCGCGTTGCAATTGCTTCGATCCAGCAGTACGCCCAAACAACCTACGAAAACTCGGGGGGGTATTTAAAGAAAACAGTGACGCAGAGAGGCCGCCCGATCAAGGGATTGGTGTCTGAAGGGTTAGTTTTTTAGGTTGTTGGCGCGCGTATTGTCTTTGTTCCAGGTTTCAAAGGTCTCAAAATCAAGGCGCTAACGCACCGCCACATCTGATGTCATGAGCCACGCAGGGCGGGGGAATACTTTCCAGACCCACGAAAGCTCGACGCGGCGATCAATGATCGACCTCCAACTGCCGAGCACCCACAGCGCCCAACAGTCCTTCGATGGGCGTTGGAATCCAAAGGATGCATCTTTTGGGGGTATCTTCACAGCAGTCCTCCTACTGGTCTTTTTCATTCTTCATCACCGGATCCATCTCCCTCGACGCTGTTCTCTGCCTCATCTTCCTCTATGTCTCCTCCCTCCTCCCTGATAACGTCGTCCGCCAGTGTATTTTGACGCGATCCGCCAGCTCGATTCCGTCCTCTCTGATAAGATGCTGTCGCAGTAACCGCTCTTTCGCCGATGTACCTTTCTCCCGTCCATTCTTTTGAACACTTGGGGCACATCTTTTCCCTCCGTGTCCGCCAAAATGCTTCCTCACAGATATCGTGCAGTCGCAGGTTGCAGTCTGGATCTGCGCATCTCAGACCAATTGTAACGATGTCTTTGCAGGCCTCACAAAATTTGATCCTTTGCCACTCCTCGGGTCCGACGTCGGGATCGTTGAATGTCTCGATAAGCCAGGGTCGCAATTCCATTAAAGATCGAGCCGATAAGCTGTAGAACCCATGTCTGCTCTTCTCGAACCAGCCACCCTCTAACAAGCTTGCCAATACTGTCTCGACTTCGCTGTGCTTCAATCCTCTGTCAACCGGTTGCTGGGTTTGCGTCTCGACAGCCGCCCCGTTTTCTCGTCGATCGGGTCGAGATAATTTGATCGCTTGCATTTCTGTAATGGCAAGAACCTCCATGCGAGGCGAGTTGTATTTGTCGAACATGGCGTCGAGGACACGCTTGATGAAAGACAATTCGTCAGCGGTGTATGTAGTTGCAAGTTGTGTTTGAGGATCTGAGGTGGTATTGACAAGGGCATATATCCGCTTCTTTGTCCTTTGATGAACTGTGCTGCGGATCTCATAGTCAAAGAGTGATGCTGCTCTTGATGCGACATCGATGTAATCCAGGAAGTCCTCTTCCGTAACCTGCTCTGGCCGAACCTCGTTGTCATCGCCGCCAACGTCCGCGTTCATGATTTCAGCCAGTACAGGCCGAGCCTGCTCAAAAGTCAACGTTCCCCGGGCTAGGAGGGCCTGTAGGAATGCTCGGTTCCTATTTCCGTATTCCGTGTCTTCCATTCTTGAGTCTTAATTCGTGTCAACACCCTTTCCAAATAAAATATAAGCTTGTCGTGGGGCACTTCTTAAACAGAGTGAAAGTGAGGATGATTTAGTGAAATCCTCCGTCCGGGCTAGCAGACGCGATCCTCACGCGTCGTCGCTAAATTGAGTGGCGGTGCTGCTCTTGTGGCTGTGCTAACTGTCTAACGGCGTGCCACTGTGTCGACCATCCCAGCTCTTTCACTGTATTCCGCTGGCGTATTCATGGAGCGCTGTTCTGCTTCAAACCTAGATTTGATGCATCGCCGAGGAGAGGCTTGTGGTGTTTTAACTTCTCCAGGGACCACTTATGTTGGCAAAATGAGGTTCCATCCTATTCCTTCGTCTTCCCAGCCCTAGATCTCCCTATTGCTTGACTGGCATGGGACCATGATACGAGAACGAGCTGTGAGGTTTGATATAGAGCTTGGGATGTTGATTGAGGAAGAGCAAGTTGAGTGTTCGCTCGGAAATTTCGAATCTTCAAAGTCCATTGAACTACGCAGGGTTGCTTGGTATATTGTGTATATCTATCGGAAATTATAGTTACTCATGATCAGGCTCCTTGCACGCCGACGTGAGATGGTGTTTGTAGCACATGTTCATGCTGCCCAATCGAGGTGTGCTTCTTGCCTTGGCGTTTGATCATGTTCGAGCTACGTGTATCAAGACTATTGGACCAAAATGCTTTCTTCTATGATAGTACCAGAACAGCGAAGTTACGAATAGCCACAAATTTACAGACATCCAGAAACATTGGCATTTGTTGGATCTGATTCAGTCTATCTGAAGAAGTTCTGATACAGGGTAGGTAGCTGATAGATTTGGACCGTGATGCTTACTCAGCTTGGCTCACTGAAGTCTACCTGTTATGATTGGCTCGTGCCAACCTCGAACCACAACCATCTTCATTTAGCCTGCAACTTAAGACAACAAAGGCCGTTGCATCAAAGAAACCGGATTCAAATTCCGCTCATTGTCGGAATTCGGTGTCGCTCACCTGCAATGATACACGCTCTTAACCTTCGTTCTACTCTGACGGCCACGTAACGCATTGCTGCATTGGCGGCGTCTTGTATTCTCAAACCACAGCCGGACTGCTCTCGGGACAAGGCGCACCTGCAGTGGCTTAGGACGTCCCAGCTGAACCAGTGATAGGAAGCCCAACAAGCGCGAAAGAACTGAAGCATTGAGAACAGGCTCTGCGTACAGCTGGCGAGGTCAGTTCTCGCCAGCACTGTCGCTACTGTTATCCTCAGTGAGCCGGAGAGGAGGCGCAGCTGTCCTGGCTCTAGGAGAGGCACAAGGCTATAAAAGGATTGGAAAATAGCCTCTTGAACTAGCCAAATACCTCGAGCTTCTGAATGATTCATGATGGCGGAGCTCAAGGATTTCGACGTCATCCGGGTAGCAAGAAGTGATGGCGCAGACACGGGGCCTGGATACTGGCCGGTCACGGCGCCAGCCATCGCCAACCCCAAGAAGACTACCAAGGATACAATACCTAGGTTGAAACCTCAAATGGTCCGGCTGGGCGAGGATGATTCCCGCTTTGTTGAGTGGAGGGTCAAGTTGGGCATTTTATTGAAGCAAGAGCTCAGCCCGACACCTGATGGTAAGAATTACTCCCTGTCTACATAACTGGATGGTCTAACAAGCCAGAAGAAGGAAATGGGTGGCTGGTCAACTTCCCCCGGGGTTACTGGCTCTACGAGAAGTCGAAGCATCTCTGGGTGTCCGGGTATCCCATTAAAGGCAAGCTTTTCAAGAGTCCACAGGAGTTCGCTCTCCACCTCATATGGCTTCTCACAGCTTCGATGGACTATCGTGATTGCTGCTGCGTACACTGCAACGTCTCTGCCCCAATTAAGGCGGTTCCTCTGGTCGATGACAGCCCCATCCCATCACATGAGCCTGCTAAGATCGAGGGGATCCCTCCCAAGGTCACTCCTGTTCCCTTGCCCCCAATGCCGGGACAGCCACAGGTAAAACAGCAGACACCCGTCCCAATACCAACTCCTATGCAGCTTGTACACACAACAGGGGCCCAAAATACTGCGATGTCAACTGGAGCTACTTCGCGGACCCAAACTCCAGTCCAGCCGCCCCAAATACAACCTCGACTGCAGCCTCAAGCGCAGCCTCAAACGCAACCCCAAGCGCAACCTCAAACGCAACCTCAAACGCAACCTCAAGTGCAAGCGCAACTACAGCCTCAACAGCTCCAACACATAATGACACAATCTCAAACCCAAAGCCAAGCTCAAATACAAGCTCAGGCTACGCTGCAAGCTAACATGTGGAATCTCAAGTCTCCCCTCCTGTTCCGCACTGGAGAGTTGACATGGTACCAAAATGGGAGTACATGGCGTCTGGGCCTGATTGTAGCCTCGAACAACGTGAGCTACGAAGTAATGCCCATCGGGCTTGGTATCGTTCAACAAAAGAATGTTTCAAAGTCGAACAGTGACATGCGACCATTCTACGCGTTCACGGTGCCGCCCGTGACGAAGGCCGAGCTAAAAGAAAAGATGTTTGATGAAATTCCATGGGAAGCATTGCTGCAAACTCCGGGAATGGATGGCAATCAGAGGGAGATGTTGGTGCTCGATGCGTCGAAAATGGCCGCGTCCAAGATTGACTATTCATACTCCTTATGGACGCCCTTCTCCGATGATGTAAACGGTAAAACCGTGGCCTACTATGGCTGTTTCTTCGGTGCAGAGCGTATCGAGATAGGAGACGCACTTCGGATCAAGTCATCGCCGGGCGAAATCAACATCCAAGCTGATAGACTTGTCCTGGGCTTGCGATTCATCTTCACATCCAAAGACGTCCCGGGAGCAGTCTTCTTCCGCGGCCACGTTTACCAATCCGTAACAGGAGACGTAAACCATGCCAACATCGTCCGCGATGAGAACCTACCCCTCGCGCTACGAGATGAAAGCAACTGGCGCAACTCCGTCAGCCCCAACCAACGCTGGCGCTGGGCCCTTGTCAAAGAGAACATCGTGTTAAAGGAGTCATCGATTAAAGGTCGATTCTACCCCACACATCGACTCATGCCCATCATGAACCCCGGAGCCTTCCAGAGCGCGGTTGCTAACGGGCAGGCCGACCAACAGTACGCCCACCTGAACAATCGCATGGACGGAGCGGGGAGATACATCGGACGGAAGAGGAATAGGCTTGATTCTCTGGGGGCTGCTGTGCCGCATAATGCGAGATTTGGATTTGAGGGGCATGTGAGGGAGGAGGCTTTTGACCAGGCAATTGCCGAGTAGTGTAGTTCCCGAAGTAGGGGGACGGCGTTCGGGATTTGGTCGATTCAGTTGGTGTTCTGGAGATGCTGTGCCAAGGCTTCATGCAATTTGTCTCGATACCGGTAGCTTAGAAATACTTGGCCAACCTTAAGACAATACAAGAATAATAGGCATAAGGTTAGTGTCTGTCACCGGTCGAATGCCATTCCCACCATGGAGCATTCTCCGCCACTCACCAAGTTCTAGAACATGTCACCCAGTCCAGCCAAACCCGAAACCTACGGTCCACCGTACATGAAACGCCCGAAGAGCACGCAGCCATTCCAAATATTTCCCAGTTTTTTTTTTTTTTTT